>OZ007547.1:1059222-1216589 GCA_963931895.1 Eupithecia pulchellata | reverse complement strand
GTGTACATCGGCAAGCAGCGCGCGGAGCAGGGCCGCGGCGCGGGCTCGCCGCACACGTAGCGCCGGCGCCGCGCGCGCACCGCCTCCCGCGCCACGCAGACAGACACTGTGAGTTATATGTATATACAGGGTGTGCCGAAACTGTACGTCAAGTTGAACACGGAGGACAGGTGGGTTTATGACGACCCAGAGAAACCACAAAATCATGGGTCTATGGTTTCAGAGTTTTGAAATCCAGGATAGCTGCGCCAACTTTCAACAGAACATGCTAGCCTTTCTTACGGTTACTCTAACTGTTATTGCATCAAGAAAATCATTGATGCAATAACCGAACTAAACGATCTTTTATTTCAAAAACTTTACTCATCATGTTAAAATGTTGCAGTTAATTATAATAATGCGTTACTGGAGCGTGCAATACAAAAATATGAATCTGAAGTATTGACATCTGTTAGTCACAAGTCACAACATAGAATAGTTTGACGCTGGACAGAGAATTTATGATTTTCAGTACAAAGCCTATAACTCTGAAACCATCCCATGATTTTGTGGTTTTTCTGGGTCGTTATGAAACCCACCTGTCCTGCGTTTTCGGCTTGACGTTGAGTTTCGGGACACCCTGTATAACTAGCTGTCCGGCCCGGGCTTCGCACGAGTATTCAAAAAACTAACATGCAGATCCCTACCTTTTTTGAATTTTTTTATAGCCTACGTTCATCACGGAAATTTAGGATAAAAGTGAAAAAAAAATTCAAATCGGTCCTGTACTTTCAGAGCCTATTCAATTCAAACAAACAATCAAATATTTCCTCTTTATAATATTATTATCAATTAAATTTTTGAATACTTACAACCCCTATTTTATATTAATTTGAATATTTTTCTTTCAGGTAAACCCCTCAGGGTGAACTAAGTCTGTTCTGCTCTGCATTGCTTCCTTAACCCCTGGACTTATTTTATCACTTTGTTTCGATAACGGATAAAACTGAATATAGATATTAGTAACCGCATTTTATTTTGGGAAGACAAATCATTAAATTGTTATTGGACACAATTTGCTATAATACTGTATTGATGATAGCGAGACGCGAAAGAGAAAAATATGATACTACTAGAATTACGAAATTAATAACAAAGCGGTATTGATGACTGGCGTAAATGCGAAGTTGACATTAATTAGGGCAATGCACGATGAAATACCTTAATAATTTTTTTTATCTTTACTTAAGAGTGTAACCATTATGTCGCTCTAACTAATTAACGAAAAAGAAAACAAAAACACGAATATAATAGAAAAAAAACTTAAAAGATTAAACGTCGAAGAGGGAAGTATAAAATGCGTTTACTAATAATTCTATTTTCTGAATAATTTATTTAACTTTTTGTTTGTCAAATATCAAAATGTGGATGGCGAAAGCGCGCGACGGCTAGAAGAGAAGGTATTGCTACAATATTAGTATCTAAATTGATGGGTTTTAGGGTTCAATTTTGAATGGCATGCATGATTCATAATATTTGTTTATAAAAATCTCATATATGGTCAGAGAAATAAAAAAATAGCTGTCAATCATTCTTCAATTATGTTTTACCTTAAAAAGTAGGAATTATGGAGATAATATACAATGATGCCATTTAAAATTGTACCCTAAAAATAGTTGTGTGAATTAAGAATCTGTACAGAATAGTTTTGTATATGTATTGGTCGATATCTGTTAGAGATGGATGGTTTTAGATTTGAGATTTGACAGTTTTGTTGGAATATCAATGTAGAGAAATAATATTTTGATATAAAAACAATATTTCAATAGCTGTTACAAAATGTTATCCACATAATAGAAGTAAATTCAAATCTGATTAGAGATTTATTGTATAAACAAGTTATGATATTCTATAAATAAATATTAGTATAAATAGAAGTAATCAACTTGACATTTCGACAAAACTGTAAACTAAGAATAAAGTTTTAAAACGTTTTTAATATTCCGCTTGTCATTTCGGTAGGTTTATGAATATGGAATGTGATGTGACGCGATCAATATTCTTATTTTGAAAGCATGAAAGCAAAAAGTTAAAAAAAAAGGAATTTTCCCAACACTTAACCCTTTCAGGAGCATATTGGGAATTTTCCCAAACAATACATTCCTAATTTGGTATTCATTGGGAAAATTTACCCAAAGTGAGTTATCCCAAGGCCTTCGCATTGGTCTAAAAATGACTGACGCTGTGTCGTGTACATTTATGTATTGATATTGTAAAACTTGTGAAGTGCACAGCTATGCTTGGTTGGATGAGACACTGGAAACACGGCTTTGAATGTAGAGCGGTAAAGTGCAAATTCGATTGTTTCCTTCGAATAGATGAAACTACCCGTAATATACAAAGTTTTTAAGATTCTTCTTAAATTGTTCTGACGTTTACGTCGTTGTTGTATATTAGATCATTAAAGAATGTATGCTTTTATTATTTACATGTTGGAAGGAAATAAGCGAATTCGACAGATATTTTTCTCTAAACCTATTTATTGATGAGGGCGTTAATGTTTTTGTGCCTTTTGCCAAAAATGTTTGGACCACGACAACGATCACTTTTTACTGTAATCTAGAATTTGCAATAACAAGAAATATTACTCCATTGTTTCAAACAAGAAAGATTTCCAAGGAAAATAAAATTAAAAAAAAACTGAAAGCGTTGAACACAATTTGATCCGTGCATTGTTGGAAAGTCGAATATTTCTACCGTAAAAAGTGATGATTTTTGTGGTTGTGTATATGATAATACTCGTGAGGCGTGGGTCTTGTGATGTGAACGTATTCAGATAATATTTCAACGTTACTGAATGTACAAAGTCAGAGCTTAGACCTGTAGGTGTTTAAGGGTTAACCACATATGTCTAGTTAATACCCTGTGTCGACTTAGCAAGATGGGGATGTGTCGAATCGAAACAAAGTAGATCTTAGTTCGAGCCGTATTATGTTTCTAGCATTCTTATTGGTTCACTTTAAGGGTTTTTGTGAGTCTATAAGTAACCTTTATTGTATATGTAGATTGGGAAAGGGTTTTTTTTCAGTTAAAGCATCAACACCGCTATTCTACAACAAAAAAAATAATTTCAAATATGGGCAGATACAGTTATACTGTCGTTATCTAGCTGTTTCCTTTTTTTCGTCAATATACTAAAATGCATCCGAATATTACGAATCATAACCCATATTTTAATGTTCAGCTTTGTGTTGTGCGATAGCGGTGTTGGACGTTTGAGGGCCAACTAGTAGCATCCGCTCGAGTCGACTCAGGCTTTATTGTTCTATAGAACTGTGGTCGGTGCAAGCAAATGTTTAAACTTGTTTATTATATCTAAATATATTTGAAGTTTGTCTGTGCGTTCGTTTCACAACGATCATTGTGATGGTTTGTAAATTAGGTAAGAATCCGGGTGATGTTTTTGTACATTTTATTGTATTTGTTTAGCGCCATCTATGTGTTGATGTTGACTTTACGTTATGGGTCAAATATTATTGTTGCTGTGTTGAACTCGGCAGTAAATTGTTGGGACTTTTTTTGTAGTTGGGAATTTTGGGAATTGCCCAATATACCCAATTGTTGTCATTAAATCTTTCATGGAAATAATTTTAGATAATTTCCTTTCTTAATAAAAGAATTAGTAGAATATTTATTTCTGATTGAAGTAAAATAGCGGTGATGAGTTGTTGAATTTGACCAGTGTGCCGAGATGTAAATCAAAAACTGTTTGTTCATATTTATGTGTTTCGCGAACCAAATTGGTTATAAACTCTCGTTATAAACGTTATATTCTATTAAAATCTTGTATTTGATCATTATAACGTTTACAATATACGGTTTGTTTAGTGTTATAAATACAGAGTTATTTTTACAACACAAACAACCTTCGGTGACGTAGTGCCTAGCATCATCAGCAACAACGTTTGTTCTACGACTTTTGATAATAACAACATCAACATCACCAGCCTATAGTAGTCCACTGCTGGACATAGACCTCCCCTAATGAGCGCCATAGAGGACATTATCATTTGGGGGTTATTGCCCATAATCCCCACGCTGGGCATGCGGGTTGGGGATCGCAGTTCGGTGTAGTTGCTCTGCAGAAGGCGCTGCTGCCCGCCCCCCGGTGTGTCTCCCTTAGTCGCCTCTTACGACACCCACGGGAAGAGTGGGGGTGGTGGAATTCTATGCCGGCACCACACGGCCTTTGTGATAATAAGCTACTTTTTATTTCCATACAAAAATTAATATTAATTGAAATATCCACTTGAATGTTCGTAACTCTATGCGCATCGCAACGTTTAGGCTAAGAAACAAAAACCAGAGAATTTTTTTTAATTCTCAGTAAAAAAAATATCTATCCATATTGTGTTATGTATATCAGTCATCTAGTACCCATAACACAAGCTCTGCTTAGCTTGGGGCTAGATAATGCTTTGTGGATTGTCCGGCATTTATTTTTATTTATTTATACCTAGGTACCTGGAATCAGTAAATACTACCTTCTAATACTACCTACGAACTCCGCGAGCAACTGATATCAGGCGCAAGCGTGCGTCATCCTTGATGCAACATAGATTTACAAAAGTCACGACAGTACAATAAAAACAAATTATGTCGAATGAAGGCATCAATTATCTATCAGGCATCATATTTGTACGATCTGCAGATATTTGTTCAGGGGTTCTGGTCGTTTTTTATGTATAGTAAAAAATATCTATCTATATAATAATATTGTATTATGTATATCAGTCATCTAGTACCCATAACACAAGCTCTGCTTAGCTTGGGGCTAGGTGATGCTGTGTGGATTGTCCAGCATTATTTATTTATTATTATTAGACAACTCATGGGTCGCTTTTTGAAGCTTGGTAAGCCATTTTGTCACTGTTAAATAGGTACCTATTGAGTTGTTTCAAGAGTCGTAGAAAAACGTTGTTGCTGATGATGCTAGGAACATGGTCATCGAATGTTGCTGTTGTTTTAAAAATACCCCTGCATAACTATTGTTGTAAATGCAAGGGTGAAAACTGATAATAATAATTATGAAAATTATATTTTCACAGTCATTAGTGTGGGTGGTGATAGATTTAATTGACAAAATTACTATCGGATGGGGAGGCTCAAAATAAAAGACAACTTTTTCTACTTATCATGGCATTTAAAATGAGCCGTTTCTTTTGAACGTTTGAAATTATTTGTATATTTTAGTTTTTGTTTGTATTCTGTGTATTTTTCATTTTAAATATAGGCCCTAGCCCGTCTGACTTTTGAATACAATTGTACTATCAATAGTGTGGTATTTCCTATGTATTTTAAATATATACCATCTAATAATAATAAAATGCGAGTTGTTTTTACAGACTTCTGACAAAACATAAAAATTCAGGCACAAGTAATTTTGTCAATTTAATGTAAAAAAATTACTTTTATAATCTTGTCATCACTATCGTTTTTATTATTTTTAATGCTTTAACTTTCATTTAGGCTACTAATATTTGAATTATGGTTAAAATGGTATTTCTTAAACACAGGTTTAAACGATATTTCTTTTATTTCTTAAGTTATTTCGCATTAGATTAGAAATATTGTTTTGTACCACATTTCTGTAGAATTGGAAACCCGGATCCTAGTAGGTACTGATTACTTATGTGATGTAATTAGTGATGGAAAAAGACGTGAAGTGTAGCAAGATTTTGTGGTTTGTGTTTAAAAACCGAAAAAACACTGTTTCTGTAAAAAAAAACTGATTATTCGCCGGAGATGGATGATTTGAAGAATCTCAATTATTTGTTCATAAATATGTGTTCCTTATGGAAAGATAACCAAAGGCAAAAGTAGTCTTAAAGATTTCTATCTTTAATAGGTAAGATTCGCTTCAATCGTAGGTCTCGAATTCTGTAGCGCTTTTTAGGGTTCCGTACCCCAAGGGTGAAAACGGGACGTTTTTTATTTATCGTATTGTTTTATCATTGAAACCTGTGTCTAAGAATAAGTTTTATGCATCTCATAGTTATTCAAAGTATCAAATGATTGGTACATTTTTGTATTTGCGAATTATTTGTAATGTTAGTTTTACGGAATAAAAAAGTTTACAATATAATTACTAAAATTAGAACGTGTAGTTTTTATTAACCTCTAAAGAAATTTCGTGAATAAAATGTACAAAAAAAGAATTGACAAAAAAAATTATTCGATGTGTAACGATGAGATGCGTAAAACTGTGTACTATCAAGTATAAACAAAGGTTATTTAAATATTTTTTTGAAACAGATTTCTCATAATTTCTTCCCAATTGGGGAAAACTTTCCCAATACTATTGGGAAAATTTATGATTTTCAATTGGAAGGGGTTCTTACTACGAATTTTAATTTGTGATAGGGATTTGTATAATTGGTTATAAATTATGATTAAAAATATTTAAATAATTTTTATCAGTGCATTGTATGTATGAGTTATTAAAAGTGCATTTAAACGATTGATAGCGCTTCTGCGAGTTTTGCTGTAAACTCCCGTAATCCACTTTGTATTTAATATATTAATATTATTGATTATGTACGATAGTTATGAATAAAAATGATTTTTAAGCCTATATGGTTTTTTTGACGTTTTCTGACCTTCCTAACATCACATCACCAGCCTATACAGTCCACAGCTGGACATGGCCTCCCCTAATGAGCGCCATAGGTGGCGTTACTCATCATTTGGGGGTTATTGCCCGTAATCAAAAGAAAGTAAATTTATTTTTATTCCTAACATAAACCCTCCTCCCTCCTCAAAATTAAAGTAAATTAATTTTGAGTTAGATTAGTAGGTAGGTATGTATATCAATAGTAATGTATTAAGAAGGTAGGAAACCACCTGCCACCCCTTAGCACGGGTCATGTTATCTAGGGTAGAAGACTAACGACATTAAAAAAAAAAATCTTTATTTTGGAACTTATAACTAGATACAGTTTAAAAATAGGAAGCGATGTAACCTGCAGAAGTATAATACTGTGTCGCAGATCACAACGCCCACCTCCGGGATTGGAGTGAGAAAAAGTTCCAACAAGTGATAGGTCAGAATGTAGGTATGTAGGGTAGGTTGGTGTAAGATCGCGCGGGCGATAAGATTGCGCATTCGTCATTACTCAGTACCGGTGGGCCACACGCGGCCAACTTCAAATGTGTTTTCATTACTAGGTAAGCCGGTATGCACTCCCAGAAAAAAATCAAATTCAGTGCAAATACGGCGAGTCCAGGTGAGTTCAAAGTTTTAATACCCTTCTGATCTAATATTTTGTCATTTTGCAACTATAACTGGAAAAAACTCTGACGGAATTACAATGTTTTTCTGTTTGTTTTACTTTTGTTCCCTATCAAACGGTTGACTTTTGACATTGTATTTCAATAGCTTTCCAAGAGATAGCAGCACGATGTTGATGAATTCAAAAATGGCTAGATGTGTAAGTTTACGCATAACGGGGCTGTGTAAGTTTGCGCGCGTAATCCTACACGAAGCTTTTATTATTGTTTTACAATACGTAGATTATTGTTTTACAATACGTAGATTATTGATTCTAGTAATAAATATTTGTTTCTTTAAGATTTCCTTCGCTCAGAGCTGCCTATCCCAAGGTCTGATTTTAAGAGAACTCTTAACCGGAAGCATAAACAAGCTGATGTCATTAGTAGCTCACCTTACAAGAATCAGTTGCAACAGGAGGTAGAAAAAAGAAAGAAGCCTAATTCAAAAAGAGCTAAAAAGGTATTTAAAAAACTAAAATCTTCCACGAAAAAGAAAGTCTGGTGGTGTGGAGGATGCACAGAAGTCTTCAAAGAGCCTATTGATGAAGACTGGATCGAATGCGATAAGTGCCACGTGTGGTGGCACGAAAATGTATCGATTACCTTGGTTTCGGACTATTTAAGTGTGATTTATGCAAGTAATTGACCTGCGCAATCTTATCGACTTCAATGCGCAATTTTACACATCGGGGTGTGTAAGATTGCGCAAGTGTCGATCTCTCTTTATTCGTGATTTAAGTAAAAAGTGACTATAATTGCTCAATAATTAGTACTAAAAATTGTTACCAGATAATTTAAGATAAAAAATAATTAAAGAAACCTCTGACTATATCGTTTATTTTGATTTTATGGCTAACTAATTGAAAACTGCGCAAACTTACACCAACCTACCCTACATAGAAAAGTTAAATTAAATGATAAAATAATATGCCTATGGTAAAATAAAACTAAAAATAATGAAATGTAATATGTGAAAGTAAAATAAAAAATTAATAAACCTAGCTAAGACTGTTTCATTGTGTAAGTCTGCGATTTGGTGCTCCGGAGGACACCGGTCTCTTAAGAGTCCGGGCAACAGGAGCTACCAGGATGCACGCGCAAGTGTGTGTGTGTGTGTGTGTGCGCGCGCGCGTGTGTGTGTAGGTGTGTACGTGTAGGTGAGAGAGAGTGTGTGTGTGTGTGTGTGTATGTGTGTGTGTATAAAGTTTGATGATGAAAGTATGTTACCTAACAATTGTTAGAAGATCCTCTGTTTGTTCGTAGGAGAGCGATTTGAGCCAGGTTGTAGTTGTCAACTTGCATTTGTGCAGTGTTAGTGGGTAGATCTCTATTTCTCTATTGATTTTATTGTAGAGCGCTCCGCTAAGATAATAGTAAAGTCTGGAAACCGCTCCTGTTCCCCGTGACTCTGTCACACATACTCTATCATGACGGCGTCTTGTAGAGCTAAGATTTGGATCAAATGTCAGCTGTGAATGTTTGCGCAAGACCAGCGCTAGTACAAATAACTGTCTTACCGTCAGTACCCCCCAAAAGGGTATAGAGACTGTCTGTAGGGAAACGTCGTGGTTTTGAGCACATAACCTTCAGAACTGCTCTCTGAGCACGCTCTACCCTTAATAGCTGAGTTTTTATGGCTCCTCCCCACACACAAACTCCATAGGACAGAACAGATTGTGCTAGGGAAAAATCATATCACATTTATTTATTTATTTTACAAAACGTCCAAGAGTCAGATACAAAGAATAACTAAGTAAGTAAGTCAGATCTTAAAAATACACAGAATATTAGGGAATTAATTTCATATAATTTACGCATTCAATGGTGATTTTTCAAAAATGTGCAGTGCTATGAGCTTTGGTGCTAATCTTTAGGTGCATTTTACATTTGATGGTATCAGCTACTACACAACTCATAGGTTGCTGCTTGAAGCCTGGTAAGTGTAACCTATAATTTTGAATAATTTTTTTTTTACCAGTATTTTGTGACTGTTAGGTACCTAAATAGGTTGGTTCAAGACGCATATTTTAATATTATATACAAAAATGTATCAGAAGTCGCGATTAGTTGCATAGGAATTTTTGAAAGTCGGCACTTCGCTAATAGATACCTACATTGAATATTGCAAAAGTTGGCAAAGTACGAAAGTCGGCACTCGGCGCCGACATCATTGTGTGCTGTGTAGGTAGGCTGGTGGAATTGTCATTTAGGTTAGGTTAAAAATAAGCTAAATCATGGCAAGGCTGGCAAGGTAACCATGTAAGAATTGACGTCGCGAAACCACTGAAATCTAGACCATAGAGTGACTATATACGATATAGTATATCTATACGACTATATAGTATATCTAACGCTGGGGTATACGTGTTCTTTAGTGGAGACCGCAACTCTGTAAACGTAGTGTAGGACGCCCTCCTGCCAGGTGGGATTATGATCTGCGAAACACTGCTGGCAGATGCTGGATGCGATAATCTCAACAGGGCGCTATAGCGCTCATTAGGGAGGCCTATGTCCAGCTGTGGACTAACATGGGCTGATGATGATCGTTTATCATGCTAATTTTTTAGACTTTTTTTATAACTGAAAGACCACCGTTTGACCACGATCTCACCTGATGGAAAGTGAAGGTGTGATCCGCGGTGTATCACGCAGGTCTAGAAGACACCTATCCACTCTACTTTTGAAGAGACCCAGGTTGTAGTTAGTAGGAAAAACAGAAGCAGGCAACATGTTCCATTCCTTTGCAGTGCGAATGATGAAGGTGGAGGAAAATCGCTTAGTGCGAGTGGAGGGTAGGTAGGTATATCCACCAGGTAGGGATGGTATATATATACCTACCACAGATAAAGTACTTACTTTTATAAAAGATTACATACATAGCTACTATATCACAACATGGTGCATTGGTAGGTAATATTATGTAGTTTAGTAAAAAACTCGTGATTTCGATTGGCGGAAGGTTTTCTAAAGTATCTAGCGTAATTTTTATGTGTGATTATGTGTAATTTTTAACAATATTACTAAAATTGTAAGTGTTTGGTTAAGTAAATATTAGTTCCAAATGGCTGTTGAGTAAATACTCGAATTTTAGCGTGCGTCAATACTTCGACCGACCATAAAGTCAGTCAATACAGCTGCATAGCTAGTCTTCCTTTTATTTCTGATACTATGTTAAAAAATAATCCATATAATGAAGCCTTTCGATATGATAAAGCTACAGGGTAATTATATTTCTCGTGTTGCGGGTTCCATTCCCGGTTCAAGCATGTAACTATTTAAAAATCTATGAATGCTGTTTAAATTGTTTTTTACATTAAAATAATGTCAACTTTCAGTAAAATGTTCCATCTACCTCCATGCTGAGGCACGCCCTGTAGGTATAGTGTTATAGTACCTACTATTGCAGTTCTACCGCTCTTCGATAAATAAAAACCAAGGGCCGTTGCGCGCACATCTTAACGATGTAAGACAAAACACGGACTTTTTAAAACAATCTCATTTTCCATGGAATGAATAACAAGTATTAATATACAACAAAAGCGTTGATTTCCAACTGAACAAACGAAATTAATAATCTTATTGATCCTATTGTTCGATCTCAAGTTAGTTATGTGAACGTCTGCTGAAGGGAAACACGTTAAAATGCTGAAACTCGCTGTTTTCGTGGCCTGCGCCGCGCTTTGCTATGCTGGTAAGATAAACTTATTTTTAAACAAAAAATCATACTATAATTCGAAAATAAACAGAAATAATTCATAGGTTTAGACCCAAGCCTTACACATATTTAACTTCACGCTTTCTTCTCGCCATGAGTCCAACAGGCTTGGAAGAAATCTTTGCGATGACGACGCTTAGAAGCGATTTCTTCCAGGCTGTAGCAATGTGCCGTTGCTTCGTAGGGTTATATAATATGAATGGAATAATAACAAATATATAAACTCCATTTTAAAAACCAAAATATTCTATAATATGAACTACTTTAGCTTAGGTACCTTTTAAAACATCTCCTAGAGTAAAATTTTATCATAATCAACATTTGGTATCGCGCTTAATTTTAATTTTAATCAGAATTTTATGTAATAATTTTTTTTTCTAAAGTTTATTTTCTAAATATGGCTTTGCATAGTGTCCCCCAGAAATATGTATATAGGTACCAATAATATTAGTTATTTTTATATTTACCTACTAAAAGTTAAGTTTGGACAATATAATAAGTTAGAGCGAAACCTCCTAGTATAAGAATTCTATACTTAAAAGGATGCTCCAAACATGGCCGTAGGGAGGGGGGGGGGGGGGTTTGGGGGTTCAAACCCCACCCCGAAATGTTGAGGCACCGTTAAAAATAAAACTTGAATAGGTAGAATTTTCTCGGATACGTATTCGTACGTAGAAAGTGCGGCTTAATTAAATTGACACAAAAAATTTTTGGTCTAATTTCGTCTCTGATTATGAACAGCGCGAGACTCAGAGAGTCGTCGGTGGAGGACGGGGCGCGCTCGCGCTTCGTGCCATGCGATGCGATTCCTATTGTGTATCTACATACATTGTACTGTATGTAAGCACGCAGCACTTAAATATTTCTTTAAATTATTATCTTTTGAAAACTCAAACTTTTTTCGATAAAATTCGTCTCTACATTTAAAATGAGCTGGGTGCACGCATCGCATTCATTTACGGCCAATTCCAGCTAGGCAGGCAGACCACGACATTACTTTTAATTTTGTAAATCAATAGACCTATTTTTTGTCTTTCCGTCATTGAATTGCTTTCTCCGTTTACTGTTATGTCTTTATTTACCTATAACATACTTTTCTAAACTATTTGGTAACGGCCGAAAAGGTCACTAAAAATTTCGTTAATTCTGAATTATTGTAAGCTTTTTAACAACCTTGCGAAAATGTCACAATTTCTCAACAATTTTCAGCGGCCGCAAACACAACAAAATATCGGCGGCGGTCACTCCGCTCACTGTTATAGTTTTGGCTCTAAAAGTTTCAGGGTTCGCTAAACATAATCTTTTGTCACTCTTGATTCTATTTTACAGAACATCAGAAAGGTCGCAAAAATAATTGCGGCTCGCTTCGCTCGCCGTTCATTCTGTAGCCTTTTGGTCATTTTTATCAGGCTGCGGAAAATATGTAAAAATTTGGCGGCTCGCTTCGCTTGCCGTTGTGTGCTTGGTTGAAAACCACTCCGGGTACTTAGCACTAAGCATAAGTACATACATATATGAAGATGTTGCATACTCGTATTGTCTCGGGCGGGTCTAAGGCTTGACCCCCCCCCCCCCCCAAATAGTATTTCTGGCTACGGCCCTGGCTCCAAATATCTCTGTTACTTCTGAATTGTGTGAAAGAAATTTAATTTATTTATTTGTAAACATGCACTTCTATCATGACGGGCCATTTTACGGGGACACCCAATACAATAGAGCATTCTACTCTTATAAAACTATTTGTATTGTAGCTGCTCCCAAGATAATCGGCAATGCGCACCCTTGTCGACTGGACGATTATACCTGCATCAAGAACAATCTGGCTGTCAATTCCAACTGCAATCTGAAGACCAGGTAAGATAAGATATAGATTACCAGGTAAGATATAGTAAAGGCTCCGGTGACTGATGAATTTCCAATACAAACGTTACCAAAATGATTTGTAATTTGAGCATATTTTCACCATGTGATATTATTACCTACTGCTATTATTTGTTTTAGAATAGAATTTATCTAGGTTCATACAATTTTTTTTAAAACAAACCAACAAAACTCTTCTCTGAAATGATATTAAAACAAATCGGATTTTTTCAAAGAAACCACTTTTTTCTGATTATTTGTGTAGATAGGAAATCATTTTCAATAAACATGTGGCAGAAACCTTGATAAATACTATTCTAATACAAATAATAGCAGATCATGGTGTAAATATGTATGCTTAAATGACTAATAATTATGGTAGGTATTGTGTTTGTATGGAAAATTTACCCATCGTCGCCGGAGCCGTGCGTATTTTTTACCTAACCTGACAACCTCAGCGACGTGTAGGGCAAAGGTCCGCCTGCGACGCAGGAGGTTGCGGATTCTATTTCCACCTTAAGACAACTGTCTGTGCGATCTAGATAATATACATAATTGTTGCGGGTGTAATGATTTATTTATTTATTGAACTAGTACAGAAATCCCAATTCTTGATTCTCAATAATTTATTGCACAAATTCTAATTACATTAGTCATCTCATTAATGATACATTAAAATAAATAAAAAATGTTCGTCTAATATATACCTATGTATTTATTAAAAGTACCAATATCCTGCTCTGCTTAGCTTGAAGCTAAATACTGTGGTGTCCATTATTTCTTTATATTTGAAGGCCAATCCGCTCGTCCTACACGGTGCCAAAGCACCGCTTCGAGGCCCCTCACTTCAACGCCACCTGCGTCGACCACAATCTGCAGATCTCCGGACAACATCGCTGTTACGTCTCGGAGTTCTAGTAAGTTCTTACTTTTACAATAAGATTAGCCTACAGCTGGTACCCTAAAAATACAAGAACCTAGGATTTTAAATAAGTAAAGCTAATTGTACCAACCTCTTACAGGCCGATACAGAATGCAAAGAAAGGCTATAACAAATTATCATACTAAAACTAAGCAACGAATGTTACACAAATAAGTTTAAAATTTACTTACATACTAATTTATACAAAAAGACAATGTATGTAACGGTTTCTCCCCTTTTATTTTAATAATAAGTTTGTAGGTAGGTATCTAGTATTAGTTATTCTATAGATTTTTTGTAAATTTACCTTTATCGTGTAAAATTTATTAATTATTATTTATTTATTATATTCCACGTTTAAGTATGTAGGTAACATTTCTTTTAAATCTTTTAATAGATCTTTGTAAATGTTAGTTTACAGGGTCAGGTTTTATCAATAGTAATAAATTTATATAGGTTCAATAGTAAATTATTGAACACTACTTAGTAGGTAATTATTTCATATAATAATAATATTATTATATAGTTGATGAATATATTATATTCATCAACTTTATAGAACGCCTCCTGAATAAGCCAAGATTTCAGCCTCAACTTGAAACTAATTAGACTGGTTGAGGTGATTATTTGCTCCGGCAGATTATTACCTAAATTGTTTCAAATTGTAAATACTAGTTCTAATTTAGTGATTTACATGTAATTTTATTTGTTTATACGACGACTGAGTCGCAGTTTACATTAAAGATGTAAAAGTTGATTTATGCTTATGGAGTTACAGTTTGTTAAATTTTTAAGAAGCTACAGCTTATATAAGCTGTAGCTGTATAAATCAGTCGTCGTTAACACAATTGTTTCAATTGAAAATACTAGTTATTTAATTGTACTTTTCTTTGTTAAATATAAACTGTAGCTCCTTCAAAATAAATCAACTTTTACAGCTTCAACGTAAACGGCGACTCGGGCGTCCTCGCGATCCGCTGTCCCTACCTGCAGTTCGTCTCCGACAGGACATTCTACCAGCACCGCTCTATGAAGGAGGACAATGTGTATAGATACAGGATCAATGGGACCTACCGTAAGTATAGTTACTTCCGAACACCAGACGAAAGATATTGAATACTTGAAACTGCGCACGTATCAGATTCAATAACTTTATTTCTTTAGGCTTATAAAATAAGCACTTAGACAAGTCAAAATTCATACAGATAATGATTATAAAAACTAAATAATTGTTATTCACTTTGTCCTTTTTCACTAATGAAAGTGAAAAAGAAATCACTAGTAGGTATACATTCATATATAACTTATGTGTCTAATACAAGTTTTGTTTTGCCTATCTAAGTTTAATGTGATTTAGATACAAAAAATATTTAAATTGGTACCTAGGTTGGTTGGTACCTTAGTTTCAAGTCGCGATCTTTGTACTAATAAATAATGCTGGACAATCCACACAGCATCAGCTAGCCCCAAGTTAAACAGAGCCTGTGTTATGGGTACTAGATGACTGATATACTATAATTACAAGAACATAGATAGATATTTTTTTATTTTACATAGAAAACGACCAGAACACCCTGAACAAATCAGACACAGATCAGCAGATACAAATATTTTTTTCTAGTCGGGAATCTAATTGCAGGCGGACCTTAGCCCACCGGGCCACAAAGAGGCTAGATGATGATTGGTGGATTGTCCAGCATTATTTATTACAATACTGAGTGTAGGTACGTCCGTGTTTCAGCCATGATAACCCTGACCATGACGCTGGTCAACGCTGACCGTCTCGACATCTGCAAGGAGTTCACCTTTGCATCCGTCGACCAGCTGCCCCACTACTGGATAGACCCTAAAGGTGAACATTTGTTGACCTCAGTCCCGCAGTGTAATTACTTACTCACAGGTTACAGGTTCTTCACATCATCAGCATATAATTGTCCACAGCTGGACATATGCCTCTTCTAATGAGCGCCATAGATGGCATTATTTATCATTTGGCAGTTATTGCCCATAATCCCCACGCTGGGCATGCGGGTTGGGGATCGCAGTTTGGTGGAGTTGTTCTGTTTCTGATGGTGTGATATATTACCTATTGTATGGTAGAGATTGTTAAGCGACACTGACGTCAACGACTTAGACTGTTTGTATCGCCAGACTCGTGAGTTAAATACAATAAAATTTATCTCAACTAGGTAACGTATTTTCATGAACCCCAACCGTACACAGCTTCTATCTATAAAAAACAACGTCTTACTCTAATCGTAAGCTTCTCACAGGGTCTTGTGATTATAATGGTTTCGGTAGAATATCAGCGCCTATCTACTTCTGAGTGGTAAGGAAGTGCCGAGACCTTTTTGCCGTTGTAACAAAATAAAGCTAGCAGGAAATAAAGCCCTTTGATTTTAAACCACCCGGTATACGAAAACCAGCAGCTCGCTGACGCCGGTGCATGCCTCCCTAGGCAGTGCCGGTTTTAGCACTACCAGCGTCCTGGGCGAGATTTATACGGCGCCCCCTAACTGCAATCCAAACCGATATGAAACAAGTCGTCATGTGCGAGTGAAACTATTCGGGGGGGGGGGGGGGGAGGTCGAGCCTTTGACCCGCCCGAGTCAACATGCATCATCTTCATATGCTAGTCCGCGGTTGGACATAAGAAATGAATAAAATAACTAATTAGTAAATGTCTTTCGCATGTCGTTGTCGTACCTGGGTCTAGCCTTGAATATGTAGGTACCCTAACTTTATCAAATTCATTCTGAAAGTGTTTAAAATTTTCCTTTTTACCTGGTCCGCAAAAAAAAAGGTTTTATGGTGTATTTGCAGCATAGCGTGGATTGGTATAGTACCCGAAGAGGTTTTCAACCAAAAACCTTCCATAATAAACTGTATAAAAATTCTTTGTGAGTAACGGCGAGCGGAGCGAGCCGCGATTTTTTTTAACTTTATCGGATTTTTCCTATATTTTGTAAATAATTATGCAAGAGTGTGACAATACCTACATAATGATAGGAAGTGCTCCGAATATTTCAAAGACTGCGATGATTGGTAAATTTGGAGTTTAGTGTGGTGTGCCAGCAACAAAGACAAAAATGTTAGAAATACAAAAAAGGCTAAAAAAGAAATAACTTAATAAACATACTTGTATGAAAAAATAAATAACAGCGAGTGGAACGAGCCTTCACATATTGTAGCCTTTGGAAATGGTTGAAAATGAATACATTATAAATGTCAGTGAGTGGAGTTTTTATAAATTGGTGTGTAAGCACAATTTAGTTATTTGAAAATTAAGAACAAAATAACTCCTACTACTTATTGAATGTCACGCCGCCAAATTTGACATTGACATATTTCCGAAAGGCAAGTAAAGTATAGTGACCAAAATGCTAAAAAATGAACGGCGAGCGGAGCGAGCCGCCATTTTTTTTAACTTTATCGGATTTTCTGTAAAATAGAATCAAGAGTGTGACAAAAGATTATGATTACCGAACCCGAAAATTTTAGAGGCTTAGCGGTGGTAATTTTGAGGTTTGGTGAAATTGACAAAAAAGTTAAAAAATTAAACCGGAAGCCTGTTAAAAAGCTTAGAATGAACGGCGAGCGGAGCGAGCCGCGAAATTTTTTGTGACATTTTCGGTCGCTAGCAAAAAGCTTAGAATAATATGTTATGACTGGCTTTGCCAAACAGAACGCGTTAGTAGCGATGCGTTTTAACGTCGCGCTCATCGAATTGACTTTAGCGTCACGCTCCTTCGCAACGTAGGTTACCATTCACCAGAGCGTAGTGTAGATAGCTAGCAGCAAGCAGTCTTTGGAAATATTATTTGCTTTTGAGATGTCGAGTGATTCAGATGAGGAAGAATTATTACTTTTATACGCTTTATCACGATCACAGAGAAAAAGAATATGGGTGCACGACATTAATAAAAAAAATTCCCACATTCTTGCCCTTAATGCCATGTTTTTATAAGAATTATCCTTCGTATTATATAAACAGGGGTGTTTCCGAACCAATTCTATTAACTTTTTCACTCATATTGTAGTATTTTAGTTGGACGTTACAAACAAATTTTATAAAAAAATACAACGCCCGGCGTCAAAGCGTCCTATCGCCGCCCGCCGCGACAGAACGTTGCGTACGGCTAGCGCCGCCGCCGCTCTGTGTGACAGTAAAGTACCGAGTACAACACAGTTCGGCGCTATAGCGCGGCGTCAACTTAGCGCCCTGACGCGGCGTTCTAACGCGTTCTGTTTGGCAAAGCCTATAAATACATAACAGAAAACGGGGGGAGCAATTCAATTACGGCAAAACAAGAAAATAGGTACCTTATCCATCCATTGATTTACGAAATTCAAGTAATGTGAATGCGATGCGAGCACCTCCTAACTCACTTACATACAATGTAGGTACACAATAGTTATCGAATGGCACGGAGCGCAAGCGAGCCATCGACGACGCGCCAAGCGCTCAAAGACGAATTTCGACGAATTTTTTTTTTGTGATTTTAACACGTTGAACGCTTTACGAAAAATCGAGCATTTCCATTCAGGCCATGGGGCTCACCGGTAAGCCTACCCGTACTGAACCATTTGAGCCATGGGGGTCACCGGTGAGCCGCGTCAGAAGTTTGACATAAACGCTTCCTACAAGCCACAGATTACAGCTATGAAACAAAACGCGAATGGAAGTGAGCCGCGTGGCCCTGTGGCAGATACGGACGGCGTGGTTTTCAAATCCAATAGAAACTTACAGTTTTATCAGGGTATTTGTAATGACGCTAGGGTTGTGCTAACGATACGGTCGAATATATATTTTTTACCTTTATTAGATATAACAAAAGTACAAAATAATAATCAAATATGTATTAAAATACAAATTCAAAATCAAAGCATTTAATTTTTCAAAAAAAATTGTGTATCTTGTTGAAACAAGGCAAACAAAGAAACGCGCGCGGGTGGGCCGCATCGTGACCCCCGCGGCCCCTGCCAACGGAAAACACGAAATCCTTTGCATTAGGCCACGGGACCCACCGATGAGCCTTTGACGATATCTTAAAAACTACACGGTAAAAGACGGTAATTTTTATTTTCCATCCAAATTACTTAATTTTATTAACTTTGGAATGAAAATTTCAATTTGATGAAAATGACCGATTACCTGATTTTGGCTTGGCCCAAATGGAAAAGTAAGCTAGGCTCACCGGTGGGTGATATGGCGTTCAACGTGTTAAGGAGAATAAGCAGTGTGAGGGCTTATGCACTATAATTAATGGTTAGTTACACAACAGGATTACTTTATGCGCATTGCTATCCATACATTTGGATACAATTTTTGTGAGTCGCGATTTTTGAAAAAAAAATAACCAAATAAGTATAACATATTGTCATGAATTCTCTCTAATTTAAACTTAAAAAAGAGATAGATAATTTTTTTCTCAATGGTCGGGGATTCCCGGTAAAATTAAATGCATGCAGTGCAGTGCTCCGTTTTAACACTTCTTTCCATTTTAGTGTTGCCAATATAATCTTTTTTTCGTATTTATTTTTTATCTACGAGTAAGTTAAGTAGGCCTCGTTTAATGAGCGAGAAGAAAAACAAGGGGCGCCTGCGGCGCCCCTTTATGTCCGGCGCCCCGGGCGGTCGCCCAACCGCGCCCTACCCTAACGCCGCTACTGTCCCTAGGCGTTCTGTCTTCCGAATCTAATTCAAAGTGAGGGAACTGAGATCTGCACTGACATCTCGCATGGGAGTGTATTGTGCGTTATCCCCCTGCCAGGCAAACCTAACCTAACCAGCCCAGCTCCTTGAAGTACCGGAGCAGGACCTTTGGTGATTGCCAGCTTCGAATCAGCTTTTCTTTGGGTGAGGATAGGGTTGATGCCTCAATGATACTCATCAACCCCGTCTTCCGTCTGGACTTCTCTGTGGCCGCGCTAGTACTACAACGTGTTCCACAGTCTCCTCTTCCTGGAAGCAGCCACGACATAGGCTGCTGTCTGTAGCGCCAGTCTTGAAAAGATGATGGTTCAGTTCGCAGTGACCTGTGATGATAGTCTTCCGATGTTTTGTGTTGTTTTATCTTTCTCACAATTGTTTTTTCTCTCTTCCAGACAGGAAAACCGACAAGTTCCTAGCAAGAGACCTGACATTGCTGAACGTCTTCGAGCGAGAAACGTTCCTTTACCGAGCGAACTTGCTAATACGAGAGTTCGTCAACAGCCATCTCTGCGACTTTGGGTGTAACTAAACTTGTAAAATTGAGTGTAACGAAACGCGTTTTTTAACAGACTCCATAAACATTGGCCAGCAAAATGAAGTAACACACTTTTAAATTCGCATTTTTTTCTAACTGTTGAAGATTTAAAATAAAAACGATTTTGTAGTAAATTTTATCAACATTCTTTGAAACTTTATGTTTAAAAACTCTATATCTATACTATATATAGGTAATTATGTTTTACCAGTTACCTACTTAATTTTTAGTAACTGGTCTATACCAGTATAGTCAAAATCCGATAAGGCAATCCTCATCTGGTTCTGATTAAAGCTAATTTCAATTTAAAAAGTGTGATATTTATTTTTGCAGGCCAGTGGTTTTCAGCTCGGCTGTATATTTTTTGTTCACTCCATCATTATCCTTATAACAGGCCCCAGAGGTCCACAGTTGGACAAAGGCCATGTCAAAATATTTAAAAGCCATAAATAGAAGGCCTGCGCATCTATGGATTGTTCACTCAGGCATAAACCTAAAGTTGTTAAAAGCAAAATCAAAAACTTAGCTTTTAAGAAATTCGATTGAAAATAATAAATTGTACGTTCATGGATCATCAATATAGATGTATTCAGGTTAACATTATTATTATTTGTGTTGAGTTTGTGTCTTCTTCCAACATAAATACGATTCGTAGTTAATCCACTACAAACGGAACTCCAAAGGTTGCATGGAAGAAATCGCTCTTAGCGACAAGGCCGCCCTCTGTGTTTGTATTTCTTGTTTCTGTTCTGTTAATATCTATCTTGTGCAATAAAGTGTATTGTTTTGTAACTCGTACCTAATCGACGACCACTGGGGCGCGGTGGGCGAAGGTCCGCCTGCGACGCAGGAGGTTGCGGGTTCGATTCCCGCCTCGGGACAAATATTTGTACGATCTGCAGATATTTGTTCAGGGGTTCTGGTTGTTTTCTATGTATGATAAAAAATATCTATTTATTTAATAATATTGTATTATGTATATCAGTCATCTAGTACCCATAACACAAGCTCTGCTTAGCTTGGGGCTAGATGATGCTGTGTGGATTGTCCGGCATTATTATTATTATTATAACCTACGATAGATTTTGTACATTCATATAATCATGTTAAATTGAAATAAGTGTAAAAAAAAACAAATGTTCATATGGAATTCATTTAATAACATTGTCCTCAATAAAATCGAAATAAATCTCTGCGATAAAATAATGTCTTTATACTTTACTCTTCTATAGTTAATTGCCAGGTATTTTTAAAATATATGTGAAAAGTAATACATCAAACCCAACATTGGACGCTTAGTTATGAAGAAATTCATATAATATATTGATATAATAAAACAAGTTTGCTAAGTGATTTATCTATACTTGAGTACTATACAAAATCTTTACTCAAGCATATTTCATCCACAATATTAGGTACTATATTATGTTCTGTACCTTTTTTAACGAAAAATTTTTAATTGCTTCTTGTGGAAATTTACATCTCTTTGCATAATCGACCTATGCTTGAGTAGATAACGCTTATGCCATACAAAATCTTTACTCAAGCATATTTCGTTAACTATAATTAGTCCCGTAACTTTGTTTAAGGAATCACCTTCAGTTGCTTTTTGTGGCAATTTCAAAAATGTCATTGAGAATTGATATATGCTTGGTCCAACTGGTATTGATATGGATCAGTTGAGCTACCTGTAGTTTGTTCGCAGCAGTCTGCAGTTAGCTCAATTGTTTCAATTGTAAATACTAGTATTGTTATTTAGTTAGATCATTGTAATTTTATTTGTTAGGAAAAGCTTTTTGCCCTTTTAAAAAAATATAAGTACATGGTTATAGGTAGATTATCAGTAAAGTCTTAAAGGCGAATTAGGTAAATCAAGAGTAACAACTTTTGTATGACTTTTGCCAAAACGTCATACAACACATCTTTCTTTCTTTGCTAGATACCGACACACAAGCGCCGCGGCGGCGCGCCGCTTGCCTCGTCATGTATCGACTTGTCTTAATCTGTTACTGGCTTGTGCTGCGTTCGTATTACGGCTTTAATCTGTGACCGACTACATAGAGCTAAGAAGATTAGAACTGGAAATTTACTTATTTATTTTTTGATTGGAAAAATATCATTGAATTAGACGCCATAGAACGAAAGTTGTTGGTTCGTCTGGATCTACCCAAGTCTCCCTTAAGAGGTTATTGTTTACCTATAACCTTATAATAGCTGCTTTTTAATATCAATTGGATTGCAAATAGCGTCCTTTCAGCTGGGTTTAAAACATTTCTTACTGTAAGAAAATATCACATAACACTTCCACTAAAATAATCGCTTCAACATAACAATGGTATCGTCAGATTCAGATTCAATTCTTATTGATTTCTCTTCGCTTCAATTTTTTGTCCACTAGTGGAAGAAGCGAAAAAGAAACCACTAGTACATTCATATATAACTTATGTGTCTACAATGTTTGTTTTGCAATGATAGAAACTACAGATCTATCAAAATGTGTAAAGAATAGCCGCACAATAGCACTATCTACCGTTTCTTTCATCTATGATCTATTCCTGACGATATCATTATTGTCGTGAAGCGATTGGTTAGCAACGCTACCGATCAGCGCAAAATAAACATTCAAATATGGCGTCAACTCGAAAATCTATTGATACATTATCTGTGACAAAATGGCGTCAATTCAATTTGACATTTCTTTATCAATACTTCGACTATTAAAGTATGAGCGTCTATGGTAGTATACATATATTTTGAATCCTTACAGACTATGTTAATAAAGAACTTTAGCAAGCATTTTACTTAAGGCTCTGGTGACAGATGAATTTTTCATACAAACGTAATACCAAATTGATTTGTAATATTAACATGTTTTCAACGTGTAACTGCTATTATTTGTATTAGAATAGTATTTATCTAGGTTCCTACCACAAGCTTTTTTGATAATAATTGTCTATCTACACTACACAAACAATAAGAAAACGTGTTTTCTTTGAAAAAATCCGATTTGGTTTACCTAATTTCATTTCAGTGAAGTGTTTTGTTGTAGGAACCTAGATACTGTTCTAAAAAAAATAATAGCAGTGCATGGTGAAAATATGGTTTTGGTAATACCAATATGATTTGTAATTTGAGAGTATTTTTACTATAGTCTGCTATTAGCACTATGGGAAATCCATCCGTCGCCCGAGCCTTAAACAAAAATTTTATAGCATTGCTAAAATAACAGATACAAAAAGAGACAAAATGGCGGCCGCAAGCAAGCTGCCTGATGACGTCACTGATTACGTCACTGATGACGTACATAAAATATAAAATGCATCTATTACGAGCCCATATTTGAATGCACATTTTGTGATACGTAGTGCGGTCAGATGTGCGACAACCTTAATAATCAAGTCTACAAAATGTTAACTAATATATATAGTTCTAAACACTCGGATTCTAATACTGACTACAATCGCAGCTGAACAGATAAGTTTGTGGCACTGTGGTCTAAGGGTCCAAGTCAACGGGCGAGTGTAACGCACGAAACTTAATTCTATAACAACTCTATGGCGTCTGTGACGATAATTTCTAGTGACTCGCTGAGTGACGCTCGCCTGTCGAGTTGACCCTTTAATTATCTTTTTAGATTAATACTTTATTATGAAACTATACAAAAATTACACAAAATTGTTCGACTAATATGCATCAATGAATAGGGTACATAAACAATTCAATAAGGTAGTTATTATATTTGATTTGTATACTATAAAATAACATCTTTATATTATTTAAAAAAAGGTTGTACCATGGCACTATACGCACTGAGATTCAAAAGTATGAAAAACAAAAAAAAAACGGCACTTTAATAATATAAAAATCCATCAACACTTATTTCTATAAAATATGATGATTAGCAACCATTGATGTAAAAAATAATAATATGCCAATTATTTTTTAATTATGATAATAATCTTGTAACTAGTGTAGAAAAAACTTTTTACAAAATTAATGAAATTTTTTTGTAACAATTTTTGAATATATCTATTATTTACATTTTAATATGCGCTTTAGCGGTTATACTATAAAAGCTAGAATCGAATGAGGCACTAAACTTCACCGTATTTCTCTTAAAACTACGAAATATATCTAAAAGTATCTTCCTGATAAAGCAAAAAGTGCAAAAAAATAAACTCAAAAAATGCGCATAAATAAAAAGTGCGATTCACAACATAATATATAATTCACAATTCCTATTGGACAGGGTAAATTGGAAAACTAGACTATTTTAAATTATATAAAAAGCTACAAAACTATAAAAACATAAATAAAATTAAAGTAATTGATCTTATAAGTGGCATTTAAAAAAATATTTCATTTATTTAAAATAATCGAAAAAATAACTGCCCAAAAAAAATATGATGTAAAAAATATGCAGGTGTTTACTTTCAATTTATACTTTCCGTAGTTACATACGTAAAGCCGATAATATCACAAGGTAAAATAAAAATCTACAATTTACAAAATAATGCACAAAATGCACAACTAATCATGAGCAAAATGTTTACAATTATACTTGTAAGCCGATTCACACATTTTTTTTCTTTGTAACAACATTTTTTTCCATTATTTTAAAGTAAGTATCAGCTACCAATTTTATTCAGGTTGCTGAATTTCGGAATGTTAAAATAAATCAATTTTAAAATAATTTAACATCAAACCATGGAAAATTTTGATATACCAACCATGCCTTTTCATGGATATGGGTCATCAACTTAAAATATCGACGAGCGAAGCGAGCCGAACCAATGTCCTTGACCCAAAAGTTTTCTATTTTATGTGATGTATCTATCATGTAATAAATATCTGATTTATATTAAAGTAAAATAATAATCGATATAAAATACTGATTTGTTCGTTTAAAGTGAAATTTATAACTGATGTGTGAATTAGCTTTCTAGTCTTTTGAGGATTTGTCTTTTGTGCCGTTTTTAAATATAATATTCTACAGCAACAAAAGACAACAAGGCTTGGCTTTTGCTGTTTTTTTAGATCTTCGATGTAAATAGTATGTATTATAATTTTTTTGTTGAAGGAATATCTTGTTGTTACCATACAAAATTGTCGTACGAACTATCATGCTTTAAATAAAATTATTCACGTTTTTATTTGATAGAACTTCAATTAGCAGTTTCGTTCTTCGCTAAGTTCCGCGAAATTATAATAAATGTGTAACTCGATCCGAAAAATCAGCTTTTTCACCAAACCTTATATAATTTAAATAATTTCGTATCTTTTTACTATTTAACAGTAACTAGCTGCATTCGCTACTAGCTAACATTTTCAACAAGCGAGATCCGTATCTAGGCAGATCGTGTTTTATCTGAAAGTCACGAAAAATGAATATGAACTTATAAGTGCAGGACAGGTTAAATTATGTGCAACTGATTTATAAAAATGCAAAATGAAAATTCAAACTGATCAAATGTACATTCAAACTGATTAAATGTAAATTCGAGCTGATTAAATGTAAATTCGAGCTGATTAAATGAAAATTAAATAATTTAAAAAGAAAGATATCTTAATATTACGTAAAACGCTTTATGAAGTGGGTTTTATGGATAAAGTATCGTTCAAAATGCAATTAAACCTACTAAAACGTTAACAAGTGCATAGTTAATCTGTAGCTTAATAAATTACAGTTAAGTTAAAACACACCTTTAGTTAATTATTCTGTTAAAAACCACACGATGATAATTATAGTTAAATGTGAGTGAAAAACACACAAAAGGGGTGCATTCCGAATTACGATTACAGCGCTGATAGCGATCACGATATTGGGCGTTCCAAATTAGATATCACGATATTGACAGTTGAGTGTCAGTTTTGACAGCGCTCATAGTGATTTCATTCTGTAGCATGGTCGGTGATATCGCAAAATGGCGCCTGTAATGACGTCATCTATGACGTCAGACGCGACATCGTTGTCGCGATGTTGTCGCGCTTACAGTAATTCGGAACGCTTGTGAGCGCGATAATATCGATAATAGCGTAATTCGGAATGCACCCAAGGTTAAACTATGAATCCAAACAATAGCATCTCAAAGCAGTAATAAAACCATGCACATTTTGTATACACATTGATTACAAAAACTAATATTAAATAAGGAGAAAAGGTAAAATAAGCGCACTTATTTTTATAGCCAAGCTAAACTTATAGTTATACCATAGCCAAATTTGTTAAGAAACATAATATCTATGATTTTAAATCAGATCTAGCGACCAAGAGATTCAATGTTGATTCAAGATAAACCTAACCTACCCTCAATTGAAAACCTGGTAAGTTGAATTTAATTATTCTATGCTATCTAAATCTTGAAAAAATTGTATGCCCTATATCTAGTCATACATTTTCGTCGCAATTATTGCATGATTAATGAATTTTCCTTTCAATTTATGTAAATAACTATGTAAATTTTTATTTTATTATGTTAATCATTAATAATCTATATTAGAAACTATAATAGCCTTCGCTGCCTCAATCGATAATTTTTTCTAGTCTCATATATAATTAAAGAAAAATTTTAATGTAACAAAAATTTACAATAATTTATGCAATCTAGATCAATTACCAACTCTAGGACACTTTTAGGTCCCACAAAATTAACTACGATTTGACATTATTAATTCTATTTATTATAGAAAAACTACTTTTTTCCTACTTACTTGATATTTTTTAAGCTTTTTCAAGGCAAAGAATAATCTATATTATATATTGTATTTGTATATCAGTTACCTAGTTCCCATAACACACTCTGGTAAGATGATGCTGTGTGGATTATCCAGCGTTATTTATTTATCTAATAATACTACATCAAGGTAACTAACTTTGTTACGGATTTTATCAATACTGCAATGGTAATTTTAACTAGAATTTATAACAAAGTGTTTTTCGTAAGTTTTTTGAATGAATTAGAAATATATTACCGCGTAATATTATCAAACATTTCTTATTTCATCAAGTTTTCCAATTCAAATTGTAAAATGAAAATTCATTTAAAATTCATAAAACTGTTCAAAATAAAAATTCTAAAGCACCTTTTTAAAACGCTATAAATAAGTTCCTTCGGCTTTTAAATAATCTAATATTCTAATGGAACGTTTATCTTCTTTACTTATATAAAACAGAATTAATAATGCCATTGTTTTTATATGTACATCGTATCACCATTTTTCCTTTAGGCAGGAGTAATATCACACAACTTTTGTTCTATGTCATGGAAAAATACTAAAGCTAACAATACGCCCACTGTAGCGGGTAATGCGAGCTTTTTAAATTGTTTGGTTTATAAATTAATTTGAAAATTCATTTATATAATTTGTGTTACTAGGCGTTAATTTCGTCAAAACAACCTAAAACTCATTTGACAGTCCTAAAAATGATGACCGTTATCGGATCGTACGCGGCGTCGGTATTGAAAGCAAAATCCAGATTATGCAATATATGGGGTTTTTAAAATATGCCGATGAAGACAGCAGCAATAATACCGAGCACCGTAACCCGTGCACGCTGTACTTTAAATAGCAACAAACCTTATCGCTTCGATAACTAATATAATAATACATAATATAATATCTCGACTTTTTTATCTTTGAATGATTCTGTTACGTAACAACATGGCCGACAAAATTAATTTTTATTCGGGGATAATTTATACATTTTATGACTAAATATAATTATTGTACTTTATTGACAACAATTAAATTGAAGAGGTTGTCTCTTTATTGACAAAAAATGAAAAGAGGTTGTAAAAAAGAAGAAAACACTTTTTAAGTCGCCGATTGGAGACGAGTTACCCGATTCAGTGTAACTGAAACGAACCTGACGGTTACGTTTCGTTTCAAGTTCGTTTTAAAAACGTTTTATTTCGATTAACTGATAAAAAACTCGCATTACGCACACTAAATATAAATCATAATGTAATGTAATAATAATTTAATATGCTAATCTCAAAATAACACATAAATTTAATCGTTTTTCCGCCAGAAGGCTATATTTTGCACTTTATTACCTTGAATTAGTATGAAAAGGATAAGAAAAAGTTATTCAAAAAACAGTTTTCAAACGGTTACTACAGGTTAGTCTATTTTACCATAAACTCCTTACATTAGTTTTACCCATTCCTCCAAATAACCAAACATTAAAAATATCGGTTACACAGAAACGTTCCGAAACCGTTACCGTTAAACGTTTACTGTTAAGTTGAAAATACCATGTTCATAATCTAATAAAATTCAAAGATTTGTTTTATAACGTGACAGTCGCGTTGATAAAGATTGTGATTGATTGACAGCTTGAAAGAGGCGGTCATTGCATTCCACATCTTTATCTACGGGTCTTAGATTTTTTATGATAGTATCCGAAAACGATAAATTAGATTATGAATAAGGTCTTCATTAGTAGTTGATAAAATGGCACTATATGGATCTATTGTCATATAGAAAGATTTAAGAGAAGAATAACTCTAGAAAGCAATTTTGATACTAACTAGGCCTCAACAGGCTACATGCCCTATGTATTACTATAATAAGAGTTTAAAATCACAGCTAAAGTTTTGTACAACTTTTCAGTGCGTGCTTGAATATCGGTATTCAAACTCAGAATTTAACTCTTTTAAAATACCGATATTTGTCAGCCCTGTATTTAAAATACCGGTTTAATACCAGTATATATAGATACCAGTTTTGATTTCGATTTGCAACCCATGGTTCGAATCTAAGTGAGGCAAACATTTTGCACTATCACACGCACTGTCAAGATTGTTTTTATTGTTCAATGTTTTTGTTTTGCTTTTTTCGGTTTGGTTTTTGGTCGAAGCCTCTCCTTCCTTACCTGAGTCAATCGTATTCGTTCACATCTGAAAAGAAAATATTAATTATGAGAAATATTTAGATTTTTTAATCGCGTTGTAAGTTTGAGTTTTCCCCCGCTGCGGCTAGGAGGTCTTGATGAATTCATTATACTTGTTAACGGGTTAACTACGAACCTTTTAGGTATGTGTTGGACAACACTAACGTTTCAATCCTTATCGAGTGCTCTGCTTGAGCCGCGCTCACCTTGATGAAATTCCTCGTTAAGGGTTTTTAGAGTAAAATATGTGTTAACGCTGCTAATCAGCCTAATAGATACAGCCTAAATACAGAACTGCAACATCACGCCAATCTTCAAACCACTCAAATAACAACAACAAATCCTGCGCATGACCCTTTTCAAGTTCCAACGACCTACTAGCCTTTTTATTTCCATAGGTTTTAATGGTTTTGTAGCCGCAAATATTATAATCACTACATAGTATAAAACAAAGTCGCTTTCTCTGTCCCTATATCCCAATGTATGCTTAAATCTTTAAAACTACGCAACGGATGATGCTGTTTGTTTTTATAAATAGTGATTCAAGAGGAAGGTTTTTGTATTAGGATTGGACCCGTGCGAAGCCGGAGCGGGTCGCTAGTAGTATGGGAGGGAGCCTAAACTCACCGATCAACAATATCCTCTTGATGCAGCTGGTCACAGATCTCTTCCATCCGCTGCGGCGTCACGCGGTGGGTCGTTACGCGCGCGTGGGGGGCGCAGAGAGGCGGCGGTCCGCCCCCGCCGGGGGTCGACGCGTACGAGAATGAGGGGTCGTCGCGCGGGGGTAGGCGGGGATTGGAGCGGAGAGCGCAGATTCCTTGAAGATTGGAACATAGACTATCATTTGATTTGTTATAGAAGAGAAAGGGACATAGAGCGACAGTGGGACGTGTATGGTCCGAAACCTTTTTTTAATTATGCAATCAATAATCTTTATTTCCAGACAAGTAAGGTCCATAGAAATTGTCGTATTGGTACTTAAATGCACCCATACAAAAAATAAAATAAAACGATCATAAATTATTGGTAACGTGGAGATCAACGTAAATATAATGAGAAATCATAGGCTTATAAAAACAGTTGTACTCAATATTAGTTACTTATATCACCACTGGAATGAGCAGTACTTTCTCTTTAATTATTTTTTGTTATTTTATTATGCACATATTGTAATGACATATTTTTAAATTATATATCTAATTATATATAATGATACTTACAATAAAGTATTTTTGGTATACTACCTAGGTCATAGCGGTATTAGAGACGTGACCCAGATGGAAGGCGTGTTGAAAGCGGCCTCTAAGGAGAGTGAGTAGCCCATGCCTGAGGTAACGTAACTATTCCATACCAGTTATATACTGAATCATACCGGTTATGTACATGGAAGAAGCGCGCGTATACTGAAACATACCGCTATAATACCGGTATTAAAATACCGGTACCCCTACCTAGGTCACATACCGGTAATATAGATGTCTTCTAGGTGGAAGTAAGGCGTGTTGAGAGCGGCTGTGAACAAGTCTCGCGGCGGCTAAGAGAGCGTAGCTCCTACCTGAGAGGTAGCATATCTAGTCCGTACCGGTATTACACTGAATCATACCGGTTATGTAGATATCTAGACGGAACTAGCGCGTGCATACTAGAACATACCGCTATGTTACCGATATCTCAGCTACCTCTACAATACCGGTATTATTGATACCGGTACCCCTACCTAGGTCACATACCGGTAATATAGATGTCTTCTAGATGGAAGTAAGGCGTGTTGAGAGCGGCGGTGTACAACAGTTTTGCGATATCGGTAACAATAATACCGATATTATTGTTAATGATATCTCAGCTACCGCTATAATACCGGTATTATTGATACCGGTACCCCTACCTAGGTCACATACCGGTAATATAGATGTCTTCTAGATGGAAGTAAGGCGTGTTGAGAGCGGCGGTGTACAACAGTTTTGCGATATCGGTAACAATAATACCGATATTATTGTTAATGATATCTCAGCTACCGCTATAACACCGGTATTATTGATACCGGTACCCCTACCTAGGTCACATACCGGTAATATAGATGTCTTCTAGATGGAAGTAAGGCGTGTTGAGAGCGGCGGTGTACAACAGTTTTGCGATATCGGTAACAATAATACCGATATTATTGTTAATGATATCTCAGCTACCGCTATAACACCGGTATTATTGATACCGGTACCCCTACCTAGGTCACATACCGGTAATATAGATGTCTTCTAGATGGAAGTAAGGCGTGTTGAGAGCGGCTGTGTACAACAGTCTCGCGGCGGCTGAGGAGAGCGCGTAGCCGGTGCCGGAGAGATAGCGCGGGTAGACGCGACCTCCGTACATGTAGCGGGGGGAGTACCTGGAATATATACAATATAGATGCATAGATAATTACTTTATTTGGTTCACAAACATAATATGCAGCATACAAACAAACATAGTAAAATAAAGTGATCTTATACAGGATGGTAGATAATCTTGCCGTGTGGTGCCGGCATAGAATTTCACCACCCCAACTCTTCCCGTGGGTGTCGTAAGAGGCGACTAAGGGAAACACAGCGGGGGCGGGCAGCAGCGCCTTCTGCAGAACAACTACACCGAACTGCGATCCCCAACCCGCATGCCTGGCTAAGTCCACAGCTGGACCTCTAGGCCTCCCCTAATGAGCGCCATAGATGGCATTATTTATCATTTGGGGGTTATTGCCCATAATCTACACGCTGGGCATGCGGGTTGGGGATCGCAGTTCGGTGGAGTTGTTCTGCAGAGGGCGTTGCTGCCCGCCCCCCGGTGTGTTTCCCTTATTCGATTCTTACGACACCCACGGGAAGAGTTGGAGTGGTCAAATTCTATGCCGGCACCACACGGCAAGCAATGCCTCACTGTATAAAATATAAATAAATTTGTTTGTATTTTTCATTACCATTTGTTAGTAGAATCCAGCACAGGTCTAGCTCCACAAATAAGGTCTCCTATAAGCATATACTCCTTGGCCGTAGAGTCTAAAGCTGCTTTAGAATCGAACTCTTTCGAGCGGTTGCGCAGGTTTGCGACTAGATTCGGCACATTTACGTACATATCGTCGTCTGTTTTTAAGATGTAGCGCACTGAAAAAATACACAGAATTTTATCGCTATAAAGAATCTGAGTGTGGTAGGACAGTGTACAAGCTATAGCTACAAGTGTGGTAGGACAGTGTACAAGCTATAGCTACAAGTGTGGTAGGACAGTATACAAGCTAAAGCTACAAGTGTGGTAGGACAGTGTACAAGCTATAGCTACAAGTGTGGTAGGACAGTGTATGTTTTAGTCAAGACATGGGTTCTGTATGAAAGAAGAATTGAAAAAGGTAGTATAGCTCCATCTATTATTTATTTATATAAATCAAATCCAAATTTTAACACAATTTATTTTGAGATTTCATTTGTGTATATAATTTTACTAAATTTTTAATTGACTGTGACCTTTTGTTCAATTCGTCTTATTGTGTATAGTATTATTCTTAATTTTTTTTATATGGATTTATCTGAAATAAATTAATATTTTTATTATGCTATTTCATTTGTTAAGCCGTATTTAAATAGTAACTTGTCCTTCCCCAAGATACAATACAACTGTTATAAATTTATATTTTAGTCAAAATCAATCAATCAAAGTGCTTTATTTCCTTTAGACCTTACAGGACTCTTGGACACGTCACAAAATACAAATTACATTAGTAATAATGGGAAATAAAATGATCACTTTGATTAATTGTACACTTCAATTTTTAAGGTAAAGTAAAGAAGCGAACAAGAAACCTTTACCTTGTTAGCTTGTTAGTTTTCGAGTTGGAGCAAAACTCGTCTCAAACTTTTTTGTCATCTAGATAATCTGATATTTTATAGTAAGCCTTTTTGCAAAGAACAGTTTTAACAATGTATATAAAACTTACCGCTTTCATTGCAATTATTATTAATCCACTTCAACATCATAATAGACTTCAATGTTAAATTATTATAAGAATCCGTGAATCCTTCTTGTATAACATCACCATATTTATCTATCTCTTCCTCTATTCTGTCTTGCACATCAGAATCATTCTTAAAAGGTGGCAGCCCCAGCAAAAAAACCAGCTTAAAATCCACCTCAGTGTTGCCAGGCGGCTCCTCCACAATATCCGGGAAGTTTTTATCATTTTTCAGCATGCTCAAAAGCTTCCCCAAATCCGGCGTATCTTCTAAGCCATTCGGTGGTATTTTCATGACATTTGTGTCTTCATAATCGTAGCTGGCAACATCGTTGTTCTCATTCAAATCCTCATTCATATCAAACTGCTTTATGATCCCTTCATCATCATCATCAAACCTCTTATCAACCTCATTTTCAGTCTTAGAATCAGTTATACTTTTTTTTAACATCCTAGCTATTTCTGGCAACATTTCCGCTATACCTGCTGCCCTTTTCTGTCTACTATTATTAGGTTCTATATACAAATCGTACGTATAATTATAATTTTTATACTTATCACGTGTTCTATTAAATATTTTCGCTAAGTTTTTGTATTTTGTTTGGTTTCCCCAACTATTTCGTATGGCAACTCTCCTATCGAAGTTTTCGGTCGCAGAACACACTACTATGAGCAAAAATAGCTTGTTTTTGAGAGTTCTGTCGTCTTTTGAGCAAACATCAGCTGGTTCGTGCATTAAAGTGACATTGTTCGGTAATACGTAGAGTTTTGTGTCTCTGTTTGTGTGGGTGGTCCATCCTGCTACTAATGCTGAAAGGAAAATTATATTTAAAGATGTAAACTGGTAAGTTTTCTATTTATAATAAAAAAATTAAATTAAAAGTAAAAATCTTTGGGAAGCTTCCGATTGATATTGACCTGTAGATTGTTTGCAACAGTCTGCGGTTAACTCAATTGTATGTGTAGTTTTATTTGGTTATTTGATTACAATTTTCTTTGTTAATAAGGTTTATTAGGCTCTCTATGTAATACATTTTATTAAGAAAGTAAACTACAAATAAAAGAACCACATTAGACTGTTAAAACAACTGTAAATACCAGCCTGTTATATATTGTATTAAGTATATCAGTCATCTAGTACCCATAACACAAGTTCTGCTTAGCTTGGGCCTAGAAGATGCTGTGTGGATTTCCCAGAATATTTATTAGTTTTCCTAACTACAGAAATTAGAATTATAATTTAACTAGCGACCCGCCCCGGTTTTGAACAGGTGCATGATACCTATACATATGTATAATCCTTCATCTTGAATCAAACTACATACAAAAACTGCATCGAAATCCGGTGCGTAGTTTTAAAGATCTAAGCAACAACTCCACCGAACTGCGATCCCATCAATGAATAAAGCAATCTATGGCGCTCATAAGGGGAGGCCTATGTCCAGCAGTGGATATAGCCTGATATAGGCTGAAAATGAAGCATACTTAGGGACAGACAGCGGGAAGCGACTTTCTTTTACCTACTTAAAAAACAAATTATAATGCCAGACAATCCATCAAGCATCATCTAGCCCCAAGCTAAGCAGAGCTTGAGTTATGGGTACTAGATGACTGATATATATAGAGGTAATACTTACAATATTATTACATATACCTTTTTTTATTATAGATAGGAAACTACCAGAACACCCTGAACAAATATTTGCAGATCGTACAAATATTTGTCCCGAGGTGGGAATCGAACCCGCAACCTCCTGTGTCGCAGGCGGACTTTCCCCCACCGCACCACAGAGGTCGTCCTTTTTATATTACACTATGTAGTGATCACAAAAGCTCACCTTTAGATAACTGATCATTCGCTTTGTTATACACAGGTATGTACAGTAGTACACAAAACAGTATCATTGCGAAACAGAACAGAAAGAACTTCATTAGGACAGAGAGGGTAGATCGTCTGTCTCGCTCGTCCGCCCGACTGACCGGGTACGGTTCGTATTCCTCTCGCTTTTCGTAGCATCTGAAAGTAAAAAAAAAACATCATTTAGGAATGGTAACAGCGGATGAATTTCCCGCAAACCAAAATGATTTGTAATTTGAGCATATTATCACTATTTACTGCTATTATTTGTATTAGAATAGTATTGATCTAGGTTACTATGTCTGAAGTGTCAAGTCAAGTTATATATCTATCTATCTCTATCTTACTACAACAACTTTTTTTCAAAACTCTTCACTGAATTTAGATTAAACCATATCGGATTTAAAAAAGACATGTTTTCTTATTATTTGTGTAGATAGACAATTATTTTCAAAAAAGCTTGTGAGTTTTTCCAGAGTTTATCAAATTTTAATTCAATTTCGACAAAAATAACAAGCTTGTGACTTTTTCAAATTTCAATTCAATTCAAACAATCAGATCTTTTCTCTTTATAATATTAGTATAGATAACTATCTCGAAGATGAATATCAACTAAGAAACCCGTTTCTTTGGATATAATCCGTCATATTGATTTTATGAATACTAAATTAGTACTAATATGTCACTCGGGACAAAGTGACGAATCGATTGACGCCTCATTCAATAAAAGACCAATGGCCTCTATGATATAGGAGATTCCATAGACGACCTCTGTGGCGCGGTGGGCGAAAGTCCGCCTGCGACGCAGGAGGCCTCGGGACAAATATTTGTACGATCAGCAGATATTCGTTCAGGGTGTTCTGGTCGTTTTCTATGTATAATAAAAAATATTTATATAGGTAATAATATTGTATTTTGTATATCAGTCATCTAGTACCCATAACACAAGCTCTGCTTAGCTTGGGGCTAGATAATGTTGTGTGGATTGTCCAGCATTACATTACATAAACGTTTTCCAAAATATATAATATTTTTGAATTGTTTTGGAATACTTTTTCGTACTAACATGTAAGTTACCTTACGGTGTACCTTTCATTGGTCGTTCAAAAAATACAACAAACCCTACACAATATTAACACGTTCAACGCGGGACTTTATAACTACGAATCACGTGCAGTGCTATACATACCAATTTTGACTTGTACCGTTTTTTCTTCTGGTGCGATACAAGACGATAATGGTTTGTAAAGAAATGAATAAGTTTTGGCCAATAAATCGTTGATTTTTATAAAAATATATAATTTTATGGTTGTAATAGCAAGTTGACATATTCAATTAGATACATTTGTTGTCGCCACGGAATACAAACATTAGTGTACGGTTTGCATACCATACAGCGATGCATGTTTCCGTGGGTCAGCGGTTTACATGGTGACGCGTTTCCTCGGCCAATTACGGCCAGTCGCAAACTACTGTCTTTAAGACAACACGTCACGGTGTAAACTCGCGACCGTATACCTAACTACTTATATTAAACCGTGAAACTTACAAACGTCTTTAACTACAAACTCTATCAACAACACTAGGATTGTGGGGGGCACACTACGCACCCTACATTGTTTTTTTTTTTTTTTCTTGTGGACTTTATCGCGCGCGACTCGTTTAACAAATTACAGTGAGTGCGGTGAGTTTTACAAGGATTACACTAACTACAACTACAACTGGGTGAGTGAGTATTCACTTTATACTAGGTATTGCCAATTCGGTAGCGGATCGGTTCGACTGGCCTCCCACAAGCGGGTCTCACCGGTTGGATTGAGAAGTCGCATATGCTGAAAGGTTAGTACCACACCACCCATAACAACTACCTATTTTTGAACTAGGTATTACAACTACACCATGGATATCGAAAACATACTAATAAACCAAAATCAACTGCACGATGACATACAAAGACTCTTCCGTAACTTTAAAAAAGATGGAAGTGAGCGCAAAACTCCACTGTATGTTAAGAAAAAACTCGATGTTCTCGATTCCTACTGGAAGGAATTCCAGACAAACCACACACAACTCTACCAACGTGAAGATCGCAACTATGCGTACTTTACGGAGAACCACTACCAACAAACAAAGAAGATTTACGCTGAAGCTCGAGCGTTCATCGAACAACTCGAGGTCTCTCCTCTGCCCAGAGAAAGATCTCCAACGAAGATTCCTACTATCCAGGTATCGGAAACTCAACAGCCTTCGGGAGAACCGTCTACTTCTCAACAACAAGCAGGTGACGTAGCCCCTGCATACCTAACAACGCGATCCCAAGGTAACTCTAGCAAGTCCGAAGAACTACTGCGAAAACAAAAAAGCAACTTTAGGGCTTTTGCTAGGACACTATCAACAATTAACATCGAGCTATTAAACGAAAACTGGGAGTTTGAGGACGCCCTCAAAACTCTCGAATCTAGGTGGAGAAACATCGACTCCCTGCACTGGGAGATCGACAGTGAAAACGCGCTCGACCAAGATTACGAACCGATCTTCGAGATCTATGAACAACAATACCACTCCATGAAGAAAGCCATAAATTCTAAAATGTGGTCTGTTTCTCACATGGAAAAATCTACTCCTAAAATGGAACTACCTACTTTTTCTGGATCCTACCAACACTGGACATCCTTCAAGGACTTGTTTAATGAGGTGATCCACAACAACAGAACACTCTCGGGTGCACAAAAGATGCAATACCTAAAATCCAAGGTAAAGGGTGAAGCTGAAAAGCTTATACAACACCTAACTATCAGTTCCGACAACTATCAAATTTGCTGGGACATACTTAACAACAGGTACAACAACAAGAAACAAATTTTTATTTCGCATCTTAACACTATCCTAAACCTACAAATTTTACAAAATCAAACTGGTGCGTCCATAAAGAAAATACACGATACGGCGAACGAATGTTTAAACGCGATTGCAAAGCTCGGCGTCGATATATCAACATGGGACCCTATTCTGGTACACCTTCTCTCGCTGAAACTGGACGCTGACACTTACAGCGATTACGTGGAATCGGTTAAGGAGCCGCGCGAACTACCGAATTTGGCCGAATTCATGAACTTTCTTGAAACTAAATTTACGGCATTAGAGTCTGTACGACGTAAACAAGAACGCTCTTCGGACAACCAACAACAACGGGGTTCATCTAACAACAATAACAACAAAAATCAACAACAAAATAAATCCGTATCTAACTTTAACAACAACAAACCTAAAAACTACAATAATGCATTCAACTCCACGATGAACAAACAAGTACCTAAACACGTGAAGTGTCCGCATTGCAAGAACGACCATGGATTATACAATTGTAGCGAGTTTATCAAATTGCAAACGGCGGACCGACGGAGTTTGGTTGCAAAACTCAATATATGTAAAAATTGTTTGTTCGACCATAAAGACAAACAATGTAAGTCTGAAAAACGATGCCTGCAATGTAATTTAAATCATCATACCTTGCTACATGACGCTTCGCAGAAAACACAATCAAAGAAAAACTGCGACAAACCTAACAACAATTCGAATGACAAAAACGAAGGTGCAAGTAGCAATGTATCTTCAATGGAAAACATTTCCGAAACACTTTTGGCTACGGCTCAGGTCAAGGTCAAAACTAACGACGGGTCAGAGGTCACTCTACGTGCCCTTATCGACCAAGGATCACAGATATCCATCATAACAGAAAATACTGCTCAACTGCTGGGACTACCACGGATGAGATGCAACGGCGTTATTTTCGGCGTAGGAACGCGCGAAAATAACTGCAAAGGAGTCGTCAACCTAACATGTACATCTATCAACAAAAACTATACCTTTGACTCGCAAGTATTCGTTATGAAAAAACTTGTCAATAAACTACCTAACAGATCCTTTTCCAAACCATCTACGTGGACACACTTGGAAGGGATACCACTGGCCGACCCTGATTACAACATCAGTCGACCTGTCGACATACTTTTTGGTGCAGATGTCTACTCTACCATCATCCTAGGTGGCATCATCAAAGGGGATGAAACTCAACCGATGGCTCAACAATCTCAACTCGGCTGGATTTTATGTGGCAACATTAAATCCTACCAATGCAACGTCGTTCTAAACAATTTGGACGAAATTAAACATTTTTGGGAGATAGAAGATATTGGGGCGGACTGCTCTCAATTATCAACTGAAGATGCCTACTGTCTCCAACAATACAAAACCGAAACTAAACGACAAGAAGATGGCCGTTACATTGTGCGGCTGCCTTTACACGCTGATGTAGATGAAAAACTCGGCGAATCTCGACCTAAAGCTACGGCACAATTTTTACAACTTGAAAAAAGGTTTAGAACCTCTGACAATCTGTCCGAAAGCTACAAGTCATTTATGACTGAATACATAAACCTAAACCACATGCAATTATGCGAAAATAACATGAAACCGAGCTACTACATTCCACATCATTGTGTGCAACGTGCCGACTCAACAACTACTCCGCTTCGTGTCATTTTCAACGCTTCGGCGAAAACTACTTCTGGCAAAAGTTTAAATGACGTTACCTACAGCGGCCCTAACTTACAAACTGATTTATTTTCACTTATTTTGAAGTGGAGACAATTCAAGGTTGCCTTTACTGCTGATATAGAGAAAATGTTTCGACAAATTCTATGCCACAAAGACGACCAAAACTACCAAAAAATACTGTGGAGAGAAAGCACTAACCAACCCCTTCGGGAATACCAACTTTCGACTATCATCTACGGAAACAAGGCTTCACCATTTCTAGCTATGATGACTCTAAAACAACTGGCTAACGACGAGCGACATAACTACCCTGAAGCGGCGGCTATTCTCGAAACGTGTTTTTACATGGATGATCTTCTGTGCAACACCGACGACATTCAAACGGCTCTACGTATAAAGAAAGACCTAACAAAACTACTTCAAGCTGGAGGGTTCAACCTACGAAAGTGGTCGTCGAACGAAGCCGACTTACTACAACACGAGGAACCTACCAATACCACACCAGAAGCTTACAACTTCCGTCACCAAGAGTCTACAAAAACACTAGGTCTACGCTGGAACCCTACTGAAGACAACTTCACCTTTCAGCTTACCATCGACACCACATGTACGAAAACAGTCACAAAACGACTACTACTGTCCGAAATTTCAAAAATTTTTGACCCACTGGGATGGCTAAGCCCAGTGACAACAAAACTAAAACTAATATTTCAAAAAGTGTGGGAAGAAGACCTAAAATGGGACGACAAAGTACCCGAACCTATAAACAAAGAATGGGAAAAGGTCAAACTACAATTAACAGCAATCCACGAACTAAAAATACCTAGATGGTTACAACTTACACTAAACGATAATGTCGAAGTACATGGATTTTGCGATGCAAGCATAAATTCATACGCCTGCGTTATTTACGCAAAAACTAAAAACGGTTCCGTCGTCATCGTCGCCGCGAAGTCACGACTTGTACCAAAAAACAAAACGATGACCTTACCTAGGCTGGAACTTCTAGCAGCTGCTCTACTATCTACTTTGATGAAGAAGGTTCAACAATGCCTATCAACACACAAACTTACCCTCTACGGATGGTCGGACTCCACAGCTGTCTTAGGATGGCTCAACGGTGACCACAATCGCTGGAATGCATTTGTATCGCACAGAGTGAAGAAAATAACCGAAATTATACCTGCGAAATGTTGGCGCTACGTGAAATCCGCGGAAAACCCGGCGGATTGTGCTAGTCGTGGTATATTTCCTACTCAACTACAAACGCATCAACTTTGGTGGAACGGACCAAATTGGCTCTCTACGATTCAACCCACAGAATGCATTCAAACCTACGACACTAACGAAGAGATGAAGAAATTCAAAACAAACGTCACAACACAACGTCACAGCGATGACATCATCAAGGACCTACTAGCTAAACACAGCTGTCTAACTCGGGTTACACGTGTTATCGCTTGGATACTACGGGTCTTAGCGCCTCGAAACAAGATGCTACCTAACTACCTAACTATAAACGAAATACTTAAGGCAAGAGCGTTATTAATAAAACATGTACAACTGGCTTCTTTTGAAGATGAAATCAACGCTTTGAGATACAAAAAAGAGCTAAACCGAAAAAGCAAACTCCTACCCCTAAATCCCTATCTCGACGAAGAAGGACTACTTAGAGTGGGGGGAAGGATCAACAACGCATACATAGATGCAGAACAGAAAAATCCAGTTATAATCCCTCATGATGGTCACTTTACTGAAATTTTAATTGACAACGCACATGACAGGACATTCCACGGAGGTCCTCGTGTTACGTCAGCAAGACTACGAAAACAATACTGGATAATTGGAGGGAACAGGGCTGTAAAGAAACGCATTTTCAACTGTGTAAAGTGCAGGAGGCACAACCCTGTACAACAAAATCAACAAATGGGCCAACTACCCCAAGCGCGATGCAACCCTTCTCGTCCCTTCTATCATACAGGAACGGACTTTACTGGATACATTGACGTAAAGTATAACAAAGGCCGAGGAGTCAAGACAACTAAGGGATACGTCGCTGTCTTCGTCTGCTTGGCTACGAAGGCAGTACACCTAGAACTCGTCTCCGATCTCACCTCATCGGCCTTCCTGGCGGCGCTGCGAAGACTCTCTGCTCGACGAGGGGCACCGCGTCACATCTACAGTGATAACGCCACTAACTTCACAAAATCAAGTCGTACTATAAAGGAGGAATTTATCGACTTGAAGAACACACTGGACCCTGAGTTCTACTCTGCTATAACTGACATGAACATTGAATGGCATTTCAATGCCCCTACATGGGCAAGTGCTGGAGGCCTCTGGGAGGGGGCAGTCAAAAGCCTGAAGTTCCACCTCAAAAGAGTCGTCGGAGAACAAAAACTAACATACGAAGAACTCTCGACACTCCTGGCAGAACTCGAAGCTTGCCTCAACTCCAGACCACTCCAAGCGCTAACGGAAGATCCCGAAGACATCGATTTTTTGACGCCAGCTCATTTCCTCTCCAGCGGACCTACACTAACCATCGTCGAAACGGAAAGGGACGAACGAACTCGATGGCAACTAATTCAAAAAATATTCAAAGATATTTGGAAACGATGGCAATCCGAATACTTGACACAACTTACACCGTTGAGCAAATGGCGGCAACGAAAACCTAACATGAGCATCGACGACCTCGTAGTCATACATGACTCCAATATCCCTCCGGGAAAATGGGCCCTAGGGCGAGTGGTCGAGCTACACGAAGGAAAAGACGGCTGCGTTCGCGTGGTTAGTCTTCGAACGAAAAATGGGATCATGAAACGACCTATAACTAAACTATCTAAACTACCAACGAAAAATAACACGGAAGAAGAGAAAGAATTGGAGGCTAAGCAAACACAACAAGTACAAACACAAAACAAACAAACAAGAAAGAGAAACAAAACATCATGCAATTTAATTTGGGCGATTTTATGCATTTTTGCCATAATAAATCCCGTTCGGTGTGACTACAGCCTAGCTAACATAAACAACAACCAAAGTATGTACTTTGATAAGATCACTGATATGCACTTAGTACGCGACGAATGGAAACTAATCGTGTACTACGATATGCAGCCTTATTGGCAAGGAATAGAAGCTTACAAAAGCTATATTTCGACTCTACAACAAACATGTACTAACACGGAAACACACAATCAATGTAACATAATACTACTCCAGTTACAACACGGCTACGCGGAACTGATGCATTACAGCCAAATGCTTTTGGACCGAAAACGAATGAATAACAGAGTACGAAGGGGGCTCATCAACGGCGTTGGGTACCTCGCCAACAGCTTGTTTGGAGTGCTGGATGAACACTTTGCCAAAAAATATGAAAATGACATAGACAGCATCCGATCAAACGAACAACATCTCGCTTCATTATGGAAAAACCAAACTTCCATTTTAGAAGCCGAGAACAATGTACTAAAAAGAATAGAGAACTCTATCGATCAACAATATAAAATGTATAACCAACACATAATTACATTGAATAAGGCCGTGAACACACTAGCGACTGAAATGAGAGATGTCAAAACAAATAATGACTTTACGATGATGTCGATCGTCGCGAACAACATGTTGATGAACTTGAAAGGTCTTCAAGAGACACTTTTGGAAACTATTACCGAGATTCACTATGGAAAATTTAACATACATTTACTGAGTCCGCAACAGCTTACGGAAGAGCTTAATATAATATCTGGTCAACTTTCGAAGGACTTAACTCTACCTATTGAAAACATCCAAGTAGATCTTCGGAAACTCTATCATCTACTCAACGTGAAGGCAAGGATGACTCTGAAGTACTTTATATTCGAAGTCAAAATTCCTTTAATAACTCGGGACGCCTACGAGATTTACAACCTTATCGCAGTCCCACAACTTATGCACAAAACCATGGTTACTATTCTACCGATCGCAGACTACGTTTCCATAAATCTACAAAAAGACGCCTACATACCGATGTCTGGAAACGAACTACAAACCTGCACACCATACAATACGGATACCCTTATGTGCAAATTACAAGGACCGATCTACCAACTGAAGTCAGAAAACAGCCTATGTACACTTAAGGAAGAAACAGAACAATGCGCCACAAAATATACAATCTGCAGGGACGTGTGGATCGAGCTTTACAAAACAAATACATACCTATACTTCTGTTGTACTCAGCGAACGATAAGAATACTATGCGAACGGCAGGTAACAGCTGAGCGACTCAACATGGCCGGCATAATCAGCCTTGGGAATGGCTGTGTCATCAAGGGCGAAAGCTTCACGATATACTCACACACTCAACAAAATAACAAACTTGAAGTACAGCCCGACCTGCTCAAGATAGATATACCGTCTATAAACACTATCTTCAATCTAACTATACCTACTCAATCTTTTGAGATAAAAGAAAATGAAGGTTTGAAAGATGAGATAAACAACATCGGAGGGCAAATCGAACAAATGAAGAAGGAAGGCGACATAATTCAACTATCCACGCATGACGTCCATCAGTTTGTGGTACTGTACCTACTCGCTGGTGCCGCACTCTTCGCCTCAATCCTCTACTGTTGGCGGCGCGTGCGAGCCCGCCGCGCGGCGACGCTCCCAGCGACAACGCGGGAGGGCAGACAACACTTCCGGAACGAGACCGCCATCCAACTCGTAGAGCTACCTGCGGTACCTACGACTCCGACGGCGAGACGAACTACGAGCGTGCCTTCGACGCGCGCTGAACCTGATACTAGCGTGACTCATCGTCCATACGCCCGTGTGGACAAGGCGACCTCACCTACTATCAAAAGACTTTTTAGTGCAAGTGAAAGTGATTAAAATTTATAAGTGACATTTTATAAGTTGAATTTTATATTTTTTGTGTCCTTATTTTACTTTTTATACTTACTACTTTTATATATTGTTTTTATCGCTTTTACATTTTGCTTGAACTATACTTAACTTTTAAGATGTAACCTTTTCATCTCAACTCGCCCTCGGGAGCATGTACGGTTTGCATACCATACAGCGATGCATGTTTCCGTGGGTCAGCGGTTTACATGGTGACGCGTTTCCTCGGCCAATTACGGCCAGTCGCAAACTACTGTCTTTAAGACAACACGTCACGGTGTAAACTCGCGACCGTATACCTAACTACTTATATTAAACCGTGAAACTTACAAACGTCTTTAACTACAAACTCTATCAACAACACTAGGATTGTGGGGGGCACACTACGCACCCTACAATTAGTTTACGAATTATTTATGACATTTAAAAAACATTATTTGTCTTGTACCGCATCACGGCGGTAGGGCAAGGTTTGTTGTGTCGATAGTTTTATAGGGATGGGAAATGTAGTGAAACAAAATATCGCCATCGATGGTTATAATTTAATAAAGGAAAACGGAGTTCACAAACAATGTCCGTATCGATACATTTATCTGTTGTTTGAAATGTAATAATTCGCTTATACCAAATTCGATGTTTGTGGATGTGGACGAATGGTTGTGAGACGAAATCGATGTTTGTGGACCTCAATGGTTTGCGGTGCATTCTTTTCCGCGTTCTTTTCCGATAAGTGCACCCAGCATTCATCGTGACAATTTTATCACAAAATCACAGTAACTATTAGCAAAATAAAACATACGTCATCGATACTGATCCCTGCACTAGCCTGCACTGACTACTTCCTGTGGTGCTGCACAAGGCTGCAGCGTACAAGACAGTTTTGGCTGGTACCTCACCGATTGTATTTTTTTATCATATAGTGCGGTACAAGTCGAATTTGTCTTGTATACTTTAAACCTACCTATTGGATACAGTTTGAAGTAACAAACCTAGATGTAAACTTGTCTCTTTCTGGACTGAAGGATTTCAATGTCAAATCACCCCCGCACCAGACAGAGAACGCCTAATTTCAACGCCGCATCTAACGAAAGTCTAATACAAGTTGAAATTGGCATGTACCGCATTCAACGTGTTAATAACATTTAACAATGAATGCCTTTCATTCAATATAAAAGAAGCTCATAGAATTAAGTAATCGTCACGTTTCATACAATCCATGACCTCGTTTTCTTTTGACCTATGACTCAATAATGACCTATGACTCGGTAACGAGATCAAATTCGGTCAGCATTCTTTTTGTAATGTTATTATGTAGGTATTTTAACTACGTAGCTGTCCAAAAATTATGAATTTACACACGTTGGTTTATTATTAAAGTTTTCACGTATAGATAGAAAATACTTTATTATACCACACAAAGAAAGAAAACAATACAAACAGACATGCTTTAGGTAAAGGAAATATAAAGGGCGGCCTTGCCGCTATGAGCGATCTCTTCCAGGCAACTAAGGGATGAACTGGACGTGAAGGAACAATAGGTATAGACGGTAGCACTTATGTAAAACAAAATAATAATAATAATAAGCGTACGATGTATATATAGATGATAAAGTTCTCAAAGCCTTCGCTTTACTTTCCTATTTTAAAATGTTAACACTCATCTTTTATGTTGGTGTACTAGCTGTAGCCTAACTTAAATTATAAAATAAATTAATAAATAAGCCGAATTTCTTGCCTAAACCATACAAAATAAAACGTTCTTAGAATTTTTCTTGACTAAACTATAATTTTTTTTTTCTTTTTAATTTCCATTGCTTAACTTAATAATATGATAAAATAGGTGGAGGCGCTTATTTGGGAAATGAACTAAAAGGTCATAGCATAGCCCATTAGAGCCAATCATTAGTATCTAGATGTGTTTCTATACTTCGCGTACGATAGAGTACCCCTTGAGATTCTGTGGAGGACACAGAAAGAGTATCATGGTGGAAATATGCTCAAATTACAAATCATTTTGGTATTACGACTTATTTAATTTGGGAAACTCATCTTTGACACCAGAGCTTTCAATTGAAGGGGAAAATATACAAGCCCGTAAGTAATTAGACCCGTAAAGTAAAGTAAAGTAAATTAAATATGAATGTATTTACCTATCAAATGTTTTATGTCAACTTTTCAATTTATTTATTTTGTTTTTTTACCTAAAAACCTATATGTTTACATTTATATGATGTGATGATAAAATACAGCTTAGCTTGGGGCTGGATGATGCTGGGTGGATTGTCCAGCAAAAAAAAAAAAAATTAAAAAAAAATTCAATTAAATAAAAAAAATAAAAAAATACAAGTTTTATTATAATTTTAACTTCCTATTCTTATGAAAAAATGACTTGTAAATTAATTTCACCAATATATTGTATTTCTGTATTTCCTGTCTTACTTTATATTTTATTTATGGTTTATATCAGAATGTTGGGCAACGAAAGGGATTAACGAATTGTGCATGCAGCGGATATGCAAATGTTGAAAATTGAAATGGATATGTGGATTTCATTTATCATTTCATTTATTTCTCAAACAATATACAAATCTTTTATAAACAAAAATTACAAGTACCTACCTAAGACTTAAGCTACGATTAATTAGAAAAACTTTGATACCGGTTTATATTATAAAATAATTCTAGTATGTCCGTATTCAATTTCTATGTCAAAATAATTAATTATTGAATGTCAATTTTAAAATACACGAAATAAAATTTTAATGACAATTAAATTAGTGGATTGTTAGTGGAGTGATAAGGATGGATAAATAAACGAGTACATCAGAGGAAGTTTGAAAGTGTCGTCAGTGACAATAGATAAGGCGTAACATTGAATAGTTTTGAAAGTACGAAAGATAGAATAATTAGGGAGAAAACAAGGAGGAAAGACATTAAAAGCAATTTTTCTGCTAGTCTAAACATAGCAAGACACAGTTTTCGCTATCAGGCTGTCAAACTTTTTAAAAAATTACCAGTCTTCCTTAAGACGATATACTTACTGTCCAGTTAAGTTTGGAAAGCAACTAAAACAACTCTTATTGGAAAAGTGCTACTATACTATTGACGAATTCCATAATGACAAAACTCAAACACATCTGGGACACTAAAGAAGAAGTAGAAAGGAACCTGGCGTTAACAAAAATTCATGTGTTTTTATTTTATGTTTGTATAGTGTAGTGTTTCTTACAATTGTTTAATAATCTAATTTGATTTTAAATGTATTTATGACATAGTGTATTATTAATTTTAAGATATGACATTTCCTCAAATTATTTAAATGTACAAAAATTCCGACACAAATTAAAATTTGTTTGTGAATGAATAAATGAAATGAAATGAAATATCAATGAATCTTAATGTCATGTTAAGAGTGTTTGGTTAATATGGTAGTTTTCCATGTATAATAAAAATATCTATGTCATCATCATCACCAGCCTATAATAGTCCACTGCTGGACATAGGCCTCCCCTAATGAGCGTCATAGATGGCATCATTATTTGGGGTTATTGCCCATAATCCCCACGCTGGGCATGCGGGTTGGGGATCGCAGTTCGGTGTAGTTGATCTGCAGAAGGCGCTGCTGCCCGCCCCCCGCTGTGTTTCCCTTAGTCGCCTCTTACGACACCCACGGGAAGAGTTGGGGTGGTGCAATTCTATGCCGGCACCACACGGCAAGACTATGTATGTAATCATATTGTATTATGTATATCAGTCTTCTAGTGCCCATAACACAAGCTCTGCTTAGTTTGGGGCTAGATGATGCTGTGTGGATTGTCCAGCATTATTTATTTTATTATTTATCTGGTCGAAAATGTATTTATTTAGTTATAGGAATTTCAAACACGATTTTAATATTGTCCATACTAATATTATAAAGAGGAAAGATTTGATTGTTTGTTTGAATTGAATAGGCTCCGAAACTACTGGACTGATTTGAATAATTCTTTCACCATTAGAATCATAAATTTTCCGTGATGAACAAAGAATATTTAAAAAAAATTTAAGGTTCGCATGAAAAAATATTTTATTGTTAAATAAAGAAGTAGTTATGAACGCTAGTTATGAATAAAGATGATTATTATTATTTGTATGGAGGTAGTCATTTAAACCCAACTTAAGGTAAAATAACCTAGTGGTAGTGTGACTGGTACGTACTGTGTTTTTGTGTTTCGTTCGACTAATGGTTGTAGGTAATATTTTTGTGTTTCGTTCGACTAATGGTTGTAGGTAATATTTTTGTGTTTCGTTCGACTAATGGTTGTAGGTAATATTTTTGTGTTTCGTTCGACTAATGGTTGTAGGTAATATTTTTGTGTTTCGTTCGACTAATGGTTGTGGGTAATATTTTTGTGTTTCGTTCGACTAATGGTTGTAGGTAATATTTTTGTGTTTCGTTCGACTAATGGTTGTAGGTAATATTTTTGTGTTTCGTTCGACTAATGGTTGTAGGTAATATTTTTGTGTTTCGTTCGACTAATGGTTGTAGGTAATATTTTTGTGTTTCGTTCGACTAATGGTTGTAGGTAATATTTTTGTGTTTCGTTCGACTAATGGTTGTAGGTAATATTTGTCTGAATTTAAGTAAGTAGACTTAGTATGTTTATGATTTGTTTATTTGTGTATAACTTTAAGCTAAATGTGTCAACGCTGTAACGATCTACACTAGACAAACCTTATGTTTTAAAGTGTCGTAAAAACAAGAATAGAATAAGTTTTCTATACTAATATTATAAAGAGGAAAGATTTCATTGTTTGTTTGTATGTTTGTTTGTTTGTTTGAATTGAATAGGCTCCGAAACTACTGGACCGATTTGAAAAATTCTTTCACCATTAGAATCCTAAATTTTCCGTGATGAACATAGGCTATAGAATATTTTCAAAAAAGTTAGGGATCCGCATGAAAAATTCACTAATTGAACCGTGCGCTATATATTCAACCTCTTTTTCTATTATGGCGCGTCATAATAGTAAAAGAGGTTCAATATTAGCGCATGGTGCTTGCTTTTTCTCTACGGCCAGTGTCAGCTATGAAGTGTCGAGTCTATGTCAAAAACCCCAATGCTTTTAAAAAACGTAAGGGATCCGTATGAAAACTGTGAAACCCACCGTGTTCGTGTGTATAATTTCTGAAATTTTCGTTTAATACCCGTGCGAAGCCGGGGCGGACCGCTAGTTGATTAATAAAGAAATACAAATGAATACGATACCTGTGTGATAGAAGCGGGCTGTCATCACTGTCCCGACCCGAGGAGTAAAGCCGGTCATCATCATACCAGTGCCTGTCTTCATCTTCCTCATATGCCATGAATTGTAGCTGGAAAAATAGTTTAATAACAATAATAATAATGCTGGACAATCCACTCAGCATTATCTAGCCCCAAGGTAAGCAGAGCTTGTGTTATGGGTACTAAATGACTGATATACATAATACAATATTATTAAATAGATAGATATTTTTTATTATACATAGAAAACAACCAGAACCCCTGAACAAATATCTGCAGATCGTACGATTTGTCCCGAGGCGGGAATTGAACCCGTAGCCTCCTGCGTCGCAGGCGGACCTTCGCCCACCGCGCCACAGTGGTCGTCAGTTTGTTTGTATGCTGTCTATGTTGTAACTATCTACTCTATCTATGTCTGAACCAAATAAAACCGATCTTTACTTGAACATTGAAGTATTAATATTATGAGGAATAAATGAATCAAATTTTCAAACTAAGAACTCAGAACGTTGCAACGCCCACAGGGTTCATGTAAATTCTCCCTATTAAAATGTAACACTTTGTAATGGACATGAATGCAATAAATAAATAAAATAATTATCTATCTATCTCGCCTATTCCCGATTGTCCCTACCCCCTGCGTTCCTACTAGGAACAATCGGGAAAAAAATTCCCGATTTTTCCTACCTATGATCATGGTAGGAATAATCGGGAAAAAATATTCCCGATCGTTCCTAGTAGTAACGAAATGAGAAAATTACTCTAAAACAAACAAATACAGCTTAAGAAACCCCTCAGTCGTTTGTGTTGTGCTGATGTTGTTTCAGACCTGCTTTTTGAGGGACTCAGCAATCACCAAGATTCAAATATTTATTAAACTAGCGCTCCGAAAGTCTCTTCTCTTATGAAATCAGGCGTTTTTATATCTGAATCAGACGCACTCTATGAAATCAGATGAAATCATTGTAATACAAACAAAACTCTATAACTAAAGAATATTTATCGGGTAATTATCCCCTACGGGAAAATAAAAACAATAGGTACGCGATAATTACCCGATAAATATTCTTTAATATGTCAACAAATCGTGAAAGTTTAAAAAGTTTTAAAACTCTATAACACGAGAAAACAAATAAAGATCGAATTGCTGCGTTCCCGCTTTTTGTTCTTCTTTAGACACATTCTGATCACATTCTGCCATTATCTAGGTTCAATAGAAATGTTATAGCTGTCAGTTGAAAACGATTCTCCCTAGGGTTGAAAAGTATCACTTTCGACCCGCTCTTCAGGCAACTTCAGACCTACTTTCAAAGTAAGAGAAAAATAGTGTTAACTAACTAATAGTGCCCCACAATCTCTGTTAACCTTGAGATTAGATGACAAGTGTGAAGTCGTTATTATTTGTTTATTTTATTAACACAATGATGAATGTATTTGACGACTTCTGTGGCGCGGTGGGTGCCCGCCTGCGATGCAGGAAGTTGCGGGTTCAATTCCCGCCTCTGGACAAATGTTTCTACAATCTGAAAATATTTGTTCCGAGTGGTTGTTTTTTTTATATAATAAAAAATATCTCTCAATGTAATTATATTGTATTATGTATATCAGTCATCTAGTACCCATAACATAAGCTCTGCTTGGCTTAGGGCTAGATAATGCTGTGTGAATTGTCCAGGATTATTATTATTATGTTTCATTGTTAGTATGTAACTATAATTATTTAATGTAATTAGTAAAAAGTATAACTAATTAGTGTAATTGGTGACTCAGCCATTCATTCTAATTCAAAATAATGACAAATTTGTGGGAGTGGTGCCCGTGATTGATTCTAGAAAAATCTGTGGTTAACTGTTATACCATGGCTGAGTCAGGAACCCAATGATTCAATGCTATGATCCATCTAATAATATAAACTAATATTATAAAGTGGAAAGATTTGTTTGTTTATATGAATTGTTTAGGCTCTGAAACTACAGGACCAATGAAAAATTCCAACAATTATCCCTGGTGAACATAGGCTACAGAACTTATCAAAAATGTTAGGAATCTGTATGAAAACTTAAATAATGATACTCAACATGTAAATTTTTGGTGAATACCCATGCGAAGCCAGGATGGAACACTTGTATAATAATAACGTTCTGTGCTTCAAAGAATCACTCAGCACACCAAAAATTAAGCATGCCATATTCAATTCTATTGCTAAGCGTTTACTGACTAATTTGTTATGATGCATGTTTATGAGAATGAGTTAGGTGACTTGAACTGGGTCCAGCTATGCATCTACTTACTGTACCTACTAAGTAGTGCGATGCGGCAGTTGTACAATCAAGTTAGATATAATTGTCCAGTTTACAAGAGCCTAAGTTACATCACAAGATAGTAAGTACGTAACTATGTACATAAAACAGTAATTATTGCATGAAAGAGAGCATGGAACATCAAGGATAACAGTCTTCAAGATCCTTACAGTAAATTCGAAGGTTGAGTAACGCTACAATTGCGTAAAAACTATAAAAACATTAATAAACAGAAAGGTTTTGTGCGACTTTGAAAAGGTCTAATACTCACTTTTGGGACAGAGTGGCCACTATTGATTGCTGAGTCGAAGTTCAGTTATTTGGGATGTTTTGTATTCTTGTTGAAGGATTATTCGGTTTATTTGGATTTTTGAAAGATGATTATTGTTTTTTGGATGAACACTGCAGTTTATCTTCCTTCACTTCAGCAGTCCGCGCGTGCGCACTGAAGAAAGAATGGAGTTTTGTTTTGACTTTGAATGACGTGACGTTGACATAGAAAAGCGAGCAAGCTAACCTTCAATTTCAATGTCAAAGAATTTTATTGGTGTTTCCCGCTTTAGTTGGAGTTTCGCGTAGGTATTCGCTGGAACAGGCTGGAACCTCAGACGTAGGAATAAAAGACTTGGCATAAACATCTATACGAACAGTTAGTCTCGTGTGTTCATATGTTTTGAGACTAACTTATTTAATTAATTTAAAAAGAAAGTAATTCATGCAACCTTTTTTAAACTTTTAAAATTTTAAATTTCGAATGTTTTGAATCAGAAAATATATACATTTGAATATTTGTTTCATTCTCCGTGAAAATGGCGCCAACAAAAGATTTGCGTGCGACTGTAATTTCACTGTTTCAAGCAGGAAAAAAACCAATGCAAGGTTTTAGTGAAATCCAAAGTTTGGGATGTAGTCGGAACTTTGTGTATTATACCATAAAGAGGTACAAGGAGACCGGCTCTTTAGAAGACCGTGGAAGATGTGGCCGCCCGCGGTCTGTAAGGACGCCCGCCAACATCAAAGTAATCAGAGAGTGAATTCGTCGCAACCCTTGCCGGACTCAAAAGAAATTAGCTCTGCAGACCAACATTTCGCGAATATCGGTGAACAGGATACTTACATATGATCTTAAACTAAAGGCCTACAGTCGAAGGAAAGTGCATTATTTAAACGAGCGTCTTCGTAAATTGCGACTGGAACGATGTCGGAACCTATTGAAGAGACACGATCCAAAAAATATCCTGTTTACCGATGAAATGATCTTCACGGTGGAAGAAAAGTTTAACCGGCAGAACAATAAGGTTTACGCCAGAAGTTCAAAGGACGTCCAGCCATCTGTACGCAATGTCCAGCGCACTCATCCATCATCCAGCAAGTGTGATGGTTTGGTGGGGTGTTTCCTACGAGGGGGTCACTTCGCTTCATTTTTGCCAGCAAGGCGTCAAGGTGAAGGCACAAAATTGCCAAACCGACATATTGGAAGCAGTGGTTAAACCATTAAATGATACGCTATTCGCTGGAAAATACTGGGTTTTCCAACAGGACTCTGCTCCCTCCCATAAAGCTAAGACTACCCAACGTTGGCTGGAGGCCAATTTGCCAGGCTTCATTCGGAGCGAAGATTGGCCCTCGTCAAGCCCTGACTTGAATCCTTTGGATTATTCTTTATGGACGGAATTGGAGCTGAGGGCATGCAGAAAGTCTCACCCAAACCTGGATTCTCTCAAGCGAGCCCTTATTAAAGAATCTATACGGATTCCCATTGAAAAGATTCGTGCCGCCATAGATGAATGGCGCACGCGTTTGAAGGCCTGCATTGAATGCAAAGGCGGCCATTTTGAATGATTTATTTTTAAATACAGATCAAGATGTCAGTAGTTTTAATTTTAATATCCAATAAATGAATACTCAACTTAGCTCCAAAAATATTTTAGTTTTACTGTGTCTCAAAGACTTATGAACACACGAGGTAGAAGTGTGATGTATTTCAGAGATATGTCAGTAACAGAGTTACTGAAATATCGGCATCTCTTTTTGACTAATGAAGGTAAACGTGAGTAAAAAAGGACAACAGTAGTTTTATCATGCATGACTGAAAATGACAACATTGTCATGGTGACGTGACTTCACAAAATACCTCAATGCGGCCGGTCGCCATGTTTTGTCCAGTAGTGTTTGACAACAAGTACATCAGTTGTCATCCGGACTTGTTTTTATTCGAAATCGATTATCGATAACGAATTCTAAAGAATTATTTCATCGACGCAGTACCAATAACACAATAATAAAAATAAATCCTTTACAGCAGCGTCAGCAACTTTGAACCAAGGTCACCAAGATTCAAAGGTGCCAGGGACAGAATTTTTGATGGAATGGGCTTTTGATGAAGAATTTTTGATGATAGGTCAGTGATTGTCTAAGACCACTTGTCTTCCACACACGCCATCAAGGTACAAGCTGCAGAAACTGGCAGTCCACACGAAACTTACCTTGGGCCGAGCCTAAATAATTTTCCAATATGAACATATTAGTACTGAATATAGAGGATATTCATTGAATTCGAAGTATAGAAAAGAAACCTAAATAAAACTGAACAGAGCTTAGAGAAGAAATTCTTCTACTTACTCATATTCGAACATATAAGAATTCAACTCCGTGCAACTCAATTACTTACTTATCGATAATCAATGTTAAAATACGCGCAACGCTACGGCAGGCCGCCATCTTTGTGCCAGACTAACTTTAGGTATGCACGTTTTTTTCGTAGGTATTTCAACTCTATTCTATTCCTTCGTCTGAGGCTGGAACACAACTAAATTGCGTTCCATTCCACGCATAGCACGCTGGTTTACAACATACTACAAAAGGCTAACCAACAAACAAAATTGTCATTGAAATATTACCGGAACGTATCATTATTTACTTACATTTTGTTGTGAAGATAAATTATTATTGTGCAAGAAGTGATTTTTTGTAAAAAATATGGCTGCTAATGTCGGAAAAATGCAAATATTGAAATTGTATAAGACTATGCTGAGAGAATCTGACAAATTCGCCAGCTACAACTTCAAGTAAATATTTTTGTAAACATTCTTCTTACATAACCTCTAAAAATCTTCATTCCGTCGAAGATTTTTATTTTCTTTCCATTATTTTATTAAAAGTAGTCTATTGAATTGTCGCGTATTATCTATCATTACTAGCATCTTTCGTTTCCATAAATTTGTTTAAATTTTTAGTAAAATCAATTCAAACAAAAATGGTTACCTCACGATATCAGGTACCTAGCGAACTACTCGCTGCTAAGGCAAATAACGCTTCTCAGTACCCCATGCAAGGTGACAATCAATTAGCATCTAACCCAAACCTTATTATCTAGGATTTTAGTATGTAGCTAAAAACCTTGTTTCGAAATTCATTTTCAATTCTGTTTGGAACGAATCAACGCAATAGAAATCCTCCAAGGCAACAACAAAGAGTTTTCTATTAGGCACTTTTAATAGGTAAAAAATCATATTCTATCACATCTACCCATGCAATGTATATGAATTTAAGTTTACTTGAAATATTTGTATTATATACCTTGCCTTTTTAATTTATTATATTAATTTCTGTTGCACATTAATCAGCGTGGGGATTATAGGCAATAACCCCCAAATTATAAATAATTAGGGGACACCTATGTCCACCTATGGACTACTATAGACTCATAATGATGATTAACAAAACCTTTTGTGTTATTTGCAGAAGTTACACCGTTCGTAGAATAAGAGATGGTTTTAAAGCAAATAAGACCATGAGTGATGCTACTGAAATCCAAAAACAACTTGCGTATGCCCAGGAAAACCTTAAAATAATAAGGAGACAAGTAAGACCTTATATTTGAATCCTTCAGTCTAGCTAGACTGTTCGCCACTAACAGTACGCAATTAGCTGAACTACTTTGTTTGTTGTAATGTCTGATGTTTGATAAAATGTAATGTCAAAGTCAGTTGATTTCCCGCTAAAACGAATAAAACGTGATCTTGGAGGTGCTTATAAGTTTTTATTACAACTAAAGTCCCAAGAGGCCTATCTATTACATTTGTAATTAATAATTTCTTTTTTTTTCTTTATTGCAATGTTTTTAATGTACACCTAGACAAATTTATTCAGATCAATGTAGTAAATATGACGACCACTGTGGCGCGGTGGGCGAAGGTCCGCCTGCGACGCAGGAGGTTGTGGGTTCGATTCCCGCCTCGGGACAAATAATTGTACGATCTGCAGATATTTGTTCAGGGGTTCTGGTCGTTTTCTATGTATAATAAAAAATATCTATCTATTTAATAATATTGTATTATGTATATTCAGTCATCTAGTACCCATAACACAAGCTCTGCTTAGCTTGGGGCTAGATGGTGCTGTGTGGATTGTCCAGCATTATTTATTATTTATTAAATAAATTGAATCTTAGTAATGAAACAACAAAGAAAAAACCCCTTTCACCCTAACTTAAATATTTTTTTTTTCTGTTTCAGTCTGTGATTGGTGACATGTTTAAATCAGAGAAGCTTGTAATAGAAAACCGTTGCTGAATATTGCCCTTTAAAATGATATCTAGGTATCACTCACGATTGAAAATATGGCTAGCAGTATTAGTATGAACAACAGTTGAAGACTTCTCCGCAGCTCTATTGTCTTACTCAACTGGTAATCACAATCGGCTTCAGTATAGCATTTCAAACCTTGCCTGGACTTCGATTGTCACTTTCGTATTGTGTAAATAGCTGAAACCAAAGACCAGTTGAAAACCTTAGACAATACCGACAACATTCTGACTGGGTCTACAACTGGTGATCGGTTTGAAGTTCACTGGTAATGGATTTCAAGTTACACAATAAGGCTGCTGGTGTCTATTCTGCTATCCCAAAACTTACTAATTAGACAGCACTTAAAATCTTGTAGTCCCTTTTTGTTTGTGTTTAATTGACTCTATTCACTAATTTTTTTTGTTTATATTCATTGTTTGAGAAGACAATATTCTTTTAAACCCAGTTTTGGAAGCAAGAAGATTGTTGATTCTGAAGGTGGCAGAACAAAGTTTAAACCAGTAAAAAAGGGAGAACTTGAAAAAGAACATTAATACAAAACAAAGAAATGTTGAAAATACTTAACTTAACTTAAAGCAGACAGCTAGTTTTCGGTTTTTAGTAAAAAAACTGAAAACTAGCTGCATACGTTCTGCACTTGTTGTCCTGGATTGAATTAGCTAGTAGCTCTATATATAATACATATGCTATTACATAATATGTATTAGCATATCTATTATAAATGCATACATATGTATGTATGGACGTTATATTATTGGTGCTTGTATTATCTCACTATTCCATTCAGGATCAAATTTCATTAAAAAAATTTCATTGGATTTATAAATAAATAACTGTCTTGAATTGCAGATTAATCAAACAATTAGGGTTCCATGCAAAAGAATACAAATCGGTAGCTGTTAATAATTAAAAAACATCCTATACTAAGTTTAAAGGTTTTATGCAAAATGTACATATGTTTCAAATGTTAAGACTGGTTCTTAATATTATATAGATACCTATATAGACTTCAAGATGTTTAGTGTAATATTTTTAAAATCACAAAAACATAAATTCCCTGTATAATTTTAAATATAACTGTTTTGAGATTTGCACTGGTCACATAATTTATAAAAACTAATATAACATAAAAAAAGGAATATATCTCATATGTTTTAAAATGTATTGTTAGTATTATTATAATGACAATGTTGCATTTTGTTAGTTATGTAAATTAAATATTATAATAGGTAGAATGTAAATAAATAATCATTTCTGGTAAAATATCTATTATTTATTCATCCAAAGTCATTAAATCAGCATACCGTCCAGTGCTGGACATATCTCCTCCAAAAACGAGGGGGTTCCTGTAATCGTGTTGCTGCGAACTACAATAAATAAATTAATAAATAATGCTGGACAATCCACACAGCATCATCTAGCCCCAAGTTAAGCAGAGCTCGTGTTATGGGTACTAGATGACTGATATAGGTACTTAAAACAATATAAGTACTATATTACAAAGATAGATATTTATTACCATTTTTAGTAAACGACTCGAAAAAATATGTACAGTAATACCCCGGACTTACGCGATAGGTGGGTCCGAGCGATTGCCGTGTTAGTCGAATTCGCGTAAGTCGGGATTCAACTTTGCATATAAATACATATAAAGTAGGTATGTTTAATCGGGACCAGAGTCAATAATTCAGAAGAAAAATGGTTAAATAAAATGTAAGATAATAAAACAATTTACCTACATTTTTATGAATAATATAACCTAAACCGAAGTTATTTTGATGTCATAGTCTGATGTCTTCAGATATTCTAACAATGTTGCCTGACGAGTTAAGGATTGTAGGTGCTTTCCTGAAGTAGGTATAGATTACTTGTAATAAATTCTCCAAATTTGTTGATGTATTAATATCTCTCGTCTGAAAACTATGATCAAAACTGCAGCCCCACCCGCGCTTATGTTGAAGCTCGTAGGCTACCTACTTACTAGTTTTTAAGACTTTGTACCTACAATGATTGCAAAAATGTTGAATCTAAAGTTTCTTAGATAATAACTTTGTATCTATCACACACAGTATTGAGCGACCTACCTACCTCAATACTGTCTTTCGTTTTTCGTATCGGTGACTAAAAACAAACAACATGTCAATAATTTATCATTATTTATTTATAAAACCATGTAGATACTTAGTTATAATATAATAATATTACATTAAGTACAGAATCGAACCCGGGACTTCATTAACGTTGAGATAAAGATAACTGACCTGCCCTAACCTGATAAGAAATTATAAGATAGGAGGACCTTTTTGGGGACGAATGAACTTTTGATTTCTCATTATGTTCTTATCTTCATTTTATAGATTAAAATGAAGTTTCACTTTCTTCAAATAGTCGAATAGCCAATTGCTTACGCCGTGGCAGACTGAGGAAGCGATGGTGTAACTACGATGGCCTACGACCACAGTATACATATACTGCGCTACGACGATGCCATCTGGCTCAGGACCAGGATGCGTGGAGGGACCAGGGGGAGGCCTTTGCCCAGCAGTGGGACACACCAGGCTTAATTACAACTTTAATTGTAGATTATTGTCTTTGTGGGCACTGTATACAGTGCGAGATAGTAAAAAAAAAAGACTTAATATATCACAAAATATGGACACTGAGCCAAAAAGAAAAATTTATACGACATCACGATGTCACGGGTTCAAATCTCAAAACCTAAAAACTTTTTGCATTTTTTTTCTTTTTAACTTCCTACTACGCTACTGTCCTCTAAAGAGACTACATTCTCCCTCTCCGCCGATGAGATCTTATTGAACTTTTTCTTTTTTTCCTCCTTGTTGTGGTGTTTTTTGTGGCCGCGTTTGGACTTTTTCTTCTTGTGCGAGCGTTTCTTGTGTTTCTTGTCGCTTTCGTCATCTGATAAGGTGTCGGTTGACGACTTTTTTCTTGATTCGACCGGCGCCATATAGGTTTGTGCAGGTTCCTGAAATAGTTTAATTTAATTGTATTTTTGTATTGTTGCGTACGGATATTAATTACGAATTATTATTATATTCAAAGTTGTTGCCTTAGATTAGGATAGATGGCGCTGTATTAAAACCAAGTGTGAAAATATGCAAAAAAAGAAACTTTGAGCTACGTATCACCGTCACTATTTTTCGTTGTTTATTGACACTTGACTTTTGCGCAGCGCCATCTAGTGTCAAAATCAAAAGGTTCTAGAATATTCGAAAAGACTAAGACCTAGGTCAATCACAACGATATAAGTAATCCTTCTACCATAGCAGTAAGGTACACGGTGAAAATATGCTCAAATTACAAATGATTTTGGTATTACGTTTGTATGGGGAAATTCATCAGTCACCGGAGCCTTAAGGGCGGGAGATTTCTGTGTCAAATGCAATTTTTTTTATATATTACACGGATACGACTCAGCATCTTTTTCTTGATGGCAATTATCTATGGCGCTCATTAGGGAGACCTAGAGATCAAGCTGTGGACTATTATAGGCTGATGATGAAGATGATTGCCCAGCAGTGGGATGAAAAATTACCTTAGGAGCCGAAGATCTCCTCAGGACGCTATTGCTCGCGTCGCTGAAGTAACCAGTTCCCATGTGATTGTCTTTTATGAACAATGGAACATCCGTCGTCGCCTCCGAGGTGCGTAGGTATTTGCTACCCCTGTTGCGTACAGAAAACCTGAGGTATTAAGGTAGATTTTGATGTCTCCCACAAAATTATGGATTAATTAACAGAACAATGTATACAAGGGGTGGGAACATTCGAAACTACAGACGAAGGTTTTAATTTAAGATAAGATAATAATTCTTTATTCTCAACACTTATGACTAAGACAAAATAAAACTAAAAGTTAACGGAATTGGCGGCCTTATCGCTTAAATCGATTTCTTCCAGGCAACCAAAGCTTAAAATAGAAGATTATAGGAAGGCGGTGCAGGTGCGAATGTAGAAGAACAATACAATTAGAAACTAACAATAATAATCTAATACAAACTAAAATAATCCTAATACATACCTATATACTAAACTAGCGGCCCGCCCCGGCTTCGCACGGGTATTAAACAAAAATTTCAGAAACTATACACATTAAAACGATAGGTTTCACGGTTTTCATACGGATCTTTACTTTTTTAACAGCATTAGGGTTTTTGACATTGACTCAACATTCCAAAACTGACACTGGCCGTAGAGAAAAAGCAAGCACCGTGCGCTATACAACCTCTTTTTCTATTCTGACGCACCATAATAGAAAAAGAGGTTGAATATACAGCCCACGGTTCAATTATTGAATTTTTCATGCGGATCCCTAACTTTTTTGAATATATTATATAGCCTATGTTCATCACGGAAAATTAAGGATTCTAATGGTGAAAGAATTTTTTAACTCGGTCCAGTAGTTTCGGAGCCTATTCAATTCAAACAAACATACAAACAATCAAATCTTTCCTCTTTATAATATTAGTATAGATAAAAACATACTAATATACGAGTATATCAAAGACTGAGCAGTGAGGAAATTTAGATCATCTTATCAGGAAAAAAGTATAATCTATACCTAAGGCTGGCCACATTCCGGAATGTCATTCAGGATTCCGTTTCTGAATTCAGATTCTAAATTCAAAAAGCCTAATCAAAACAATTCATACATTCTCCATGAATATTCAGATTTTTTCAGACTCAGAATTTATCAGGTCTGTAAGAATGATACAGAAGAGCGTTCTGAATTCTTGATCGGAATATTAAGTTTCTGATTCAGAATGCCCGTAATTCCATACAAATAGAGTGGCACACAAATACTTAAATCAGATTCTGAATATTCAGTTGTATACAGGTTTATAGGCAGATCAAATAGTATCTAGCAAAGAAAGGGGTTGTGTTAGGTACCTACTGAAAGGGGTTGTGTTGTATTACGTTTTATATTTAATAACATAAAATAGGTGAAATTTGACTGTGCAGTTTTTTTTAGAATAAAAAGTAGCCTTTTTATCCGGATCTAGAGTTTAGATCTTTCTATTCACTGAAAGAGTTTTTTGACAATTAATAGCACCTTGTAAAATGTAGATGTAAATTGTTCTTATTTTTAACTTTTTGGAATGCCTTAAACCATAAAGCATACCCAATATAGCGATTATATCGATCTACCTAGATCTTATTTTAAACTGTATTATTGTATGTTAAAGATAAGCTGTTAAAACTGTACACCTTATACCTAAGATCTTTTCTGTACAACAGTTAAGAATAAAAATATTTGATTCTGATTCTGATTCGTTGCGCAATTTCATCCCGATCTATTTTGTTTTGTAAGGATACACACTCTCCCCTTATATTAGTAAAATAGTGAAAAGAATAAAACAATTAAAAATTGGAATAGATTAGAGAATTGTTAGCGAGATATGTTACCTTTTGTACTGGTCAGAGTCTGGGCCTGGCTTCAGAGGTTTCTTTTTGCTGTGAGTCTCTGCGGCGGGTTTGGGCCTGTAACGAAGGGAACTAGTTTATATTGAAATGTAGGGAGGCAATAATGTACAACCGAAATATTGTATGAGCAAAAAAAAAATATTTTTCATGCGGAACCCTAATTTTTTTTTTACTATTCTAAAGCCTATTTTCAGCACGGAAAATTGAGGAATCTAATAGTGAAAAGATTATCATTATATATAAGAATATATACTGACCAGCTCTCGGGTCACCTTCGATGTCTTAGATTGATATATATAGTTATATTTACTAACCGTTTTAGTCCTCTGCCGACATAAAATCCGCTGTCGATATAAGAGAGCCGTAGCCTATGCCGCTTCGCGCTGGCTGGATGATAAAGATGAAGCACTAACCTAATCAATATTCACTCATGCGTTACTTCATAATAAACCCAAAAGACACATCACATCATCAGCCTATAATAGTCCACTGCTGGACATAGGCCACATCTAACGAGCGCCATAAATGGCATTATTTATCATTTGGAGGTTATTGCTCATAATCCCCACGCTGGGCATGCGGGTTGGGGATCGCAGTTCGGTGGAGTTGTTTTGCAGAGTTTAGCAATGTTTGATGAGAATCCGAGGAGCTATTTTAATCTTATGAAATGGATCAAATTAAAATAGGCAGGGGTGTATTTTTTGATTTCGCTTCTAGCTGGATAACCACTGACCTTTTCTCACTGCCTTGTTCAGGGGTGTCATCGTGGACCTTGTCGCTCATCCGTTGCACGACGGTTTCAATGTCGCGCATTCGAGTCCCGATCGCGTCCACGAGCGCTTGTAGATTGGTTAGAGGGGGTTCCTTCTGGGGTTCCTTGGAGTTTGAGTCGGGTATTGTCCATGTCATGTCCTGAAAAATATTGTAGTTTATTGATGGATAACATAAATCTAAACAAAAATATCTAAGTACACCGAAAGAATTTCCTGAGGTAAAGCAAATTGTTCCGTTTATTAACATAGAAAATTACAATTAAATAATAATAATTATTAAAATCCCCTTGGAGTCGAGACCCTAGGTCCGTGGGGTACCGAGGCTCTCCGGGTCTTCAAAAAAATATCTGAGCGTCTGGTCGAAGCGACGTGTGACCCGAGAGCTGGTCAATATCTGTCGCAGCGCATCAGCATTGCCATACAACGAGGCAATGCAGCCAGCATCTTGGGTACACTTCCAACTGGTATTGATATGGATCAGTTGAGCTACCTGTAGTTTGTTCGCAGCAGTCTGCAGTTAGCTCAATTGTTTCAATTGTAAATACTAGTTTTTTTTATTTAGTTAGATCATTGTAATTTTTTTTTTAATAAAGGCTTTTTGCCCAGTTTAAAATTAAATAACAGAACCAAATGCGAATCAGTATTTAAAATGTTTCTTGTTACTCTTTCACGAAAAATCAAATGAAGGTTACGGGAGCGATTCCCGCTTCTAAACGAATGTTTGTTTGATCTGTAGATATTTGCTCGGTGTTCTGTGAACTATTTCAGTAAATTACAGAAATTTCATGACAACCTACATGCAAGTTTTTATTATAGCTGATATACCTCCATTTGATTACGATGTTTGTAAACGGGCTCGGCTACGTATAAGGGAATAGACACTGTAAACGAGCTCGGCTGCGTGTAGGGGAATAGACACTGTAAACGAGCTCTGCTGCGTATACGGGAATATACACTGTAAACGAGCTCGGCTGCGTACGCTTTATGCTTTTAATCACGTACGTGATTAAAAGTGAAGATGTGGCCGACGGTGTATCACAAAATTCACAAAGATAAGATGAGAAAAACTTTATTTGTAGCTATTCCTATAACTTTGACATTTGTTTTATTGTTTTATAATGTTCTTTATTTAAGTTAAATATTTCACAAAGTAGACACTAAACACTTTAGAATCTAACTAATTACAAATTTAACATAACTCAACAGGCTAAGGACCTTTAAAAGTTTTTTTTAAACTATGACATTAATAAGCACTTAATTAGTTAAATAACCAACATCTAGAAAGACAACATAGCAAAGGTCTAGAAGACATCTATTCACTAGTCTTGAAAAGACCCAGGTTGTAGTTAGTCGGAAAAACAGAAGCAGGCAGCGAGGTCCTTTGCGGGTTTGATTAAAATGAATGAAAATGAATAATTCAGACCTGTTCGTGGTCTGGGGCCAGCTTGGAGTCAGCTTCCAGGGGGTCTTGGTCGTTCCACTGGTTCGTCGGGATCTCGGTCCAGGGGTCCGACTTAGGAGGTGCCGTCTGAAACGAAAGGATTTATTATTTTATTTATTTACTAGCGGTCCGCCCCGGCTTCACACTTGTATTTAAAATAAATTATTTCTTCATACGAAAAGCTAAATTTTCATAGTTCATCACGGAAAAATTAGGTTTCTAATGGAGAAAGATTTTTGAAATTGGTCCAGTAGCTTCGGAGCCTATTCAATTTAAACAAACAAACAATCAAATCTTTCCTCTTTATAATATTAGTATAGATTTAATAACACACTAGTTTCGTAGTTAGTTTCTGCCCGCGCGCAGCTGCGCATGCGTGATATAATTAATCCCATGGGAAATGATTTACGAGCCAACCTTTTACTTTATTTATTGTGTTTCAAAGTAGTTAATTGATGCGTGAAATAAATCATCCAAGTCATCTGTCCCTGCATAAATCTGATTGGTGTTTTTCAAAAATTACCGCTCATATTATTAGTGTAAATTGCCTCCATTCCAGACATTTCCATGAACCCAAACTCACCGACTCACAGTGATCTGTATCCAATATGAACACACAAAGCGGTCGCACTTCAAAAGCTCCCTCGCTTCCGTCATTGCATACAGTCACCGCTCGCAAAGCTCCCTCGCTTCCGTCATTGCATACAGTCACCGCTCGCAAAGACAATGTCAAGCTATCAGTTTTACAATCTACTCTGCTTTGTTGGTTATATAATTTGGATTAATGTAGGCAGTTGTATAACAAGTTGTAATATACAGGGTGTTTGGTGGAGGGTTAGACAAACTCGGTGGGTGGTGGATCTATTTGTGAAATACAAATTGAAGGAAAAGACCCTAACTGTTTACAATTTATTTAATTTTTTTTCTTATTTTTTTTATTTAATTTTTAAAAGCATTTGAACTCCTCGATCGCTGTTAGTTTTTTTTTAAACGATGCAAAAATGTCCTTGATTATTTTTTTTACTTTTTTCAATTTTGAGAGCTTATAACTAATTGTTTACACGTTTTTTCAAATAAATAATGCCTTCAAAAGACGAAGGATACATCTGAAACCAAAATCAAAGTAAAAAGTTTACCAGAAAAAATGTTCCAAAAAAAAGTTCTAGGGGTAGAGACGTAAAATTTCGGAAAATCTTAAAAAAATACAAAAAACAGGATTAAAAAAAATTGTAAGCAGTTAGGGTCTTTTCCTTCAATTTGTATTTCACAAATAGGTCCACCTACACACCCACCGAGTTTGTCTAACCCTCCACCAAACACCCTGTATATTTCACTGGCTGAAAAGTGGCAAATCAGACACATATTGCCATAACGAAGGAGTCAAGTCAAGTCTGTCCCCAGAGATTACCTTAATTTTTGACGTGACGCCGAAAGAGTTGGCGAAGTATTTCTCATCAGAAGATACCTCTCCGTCCGCTGCACGCATCACCACAGGAGGCTGAAATATTGATAGGTACAATTAAATTAAATCTAGCATGATACAGCGAAATGGAGAAGGGAAAAATAGTTGAGTTGCAAAAATTTCGAGAAATAATAAAAAAAATTGTTAAATTGAACTTTTAACAAAGAAAATTACAGTAGGAAGGTACTTATCAAAGAAACAATTAGTACAACTAGTAATAAATAAATAATGCTGGAAAATCCACACAGCATCATCTAGCCCCAAGCCAAGCAGACCTTGTGTTATGTACTACATGCCTGATATACCTACTTAATACAATAATATTACTTAGGTAGATTTTTTTTTATTATACATAGAAAACAACCAGAACACCCTGAACAAATATCTGCAGATCGTACAAAAATTTGTCCTAAGGCGGGAATCGAGCCCGCAACCGCTTGCTTTGCAGGCGGACCTTCGCCCACCGCGCCAAGATATATCTAAATAAATCCTAAAAATCTAAGCCGGTACTAGAGTGCCTAGAATGCCGGCAGTATTGCCACGTTGGATGGTAAATCTATCGTCAAATATAAGAATATATTGTAAAAAGGCGTACTGTAAAATATCAGTCTATCTGGACGATAAAAGCTTGGGACGAGTTTTGCTGCAACTCGAAAACTAACAACTTATCAAGGTAATTGTGTCCTATTCGCTTCTTTACTATAGCTTAAAAAGAGGCCGCATTCTGGCCGAGTCATCAGGAGACCCCGTGTGTATTCGAAAAAACGTTTAAAGTATTTTACCTTCTTAGACGTAGGCGCCGCCAGTCGCTTAAATTCTGGGCATCAGGAGACCCAGTGTGTATTCGAAAAAACATTTAAAGTATTTAACCTTCTTAGATGTTACAGCTGTCGGGAACTCCTCAATATCCAGTACAGTATCGTCACGTTGTCTCTCATCGAAGTACGCAGCTGTTGTGGTGGTGGTGTGCGTCTTGTGCTGACGCCGGTGCCTGGAAATTGAGCCATTGTAGGTAGAAGCTGAGGGTCTTACTATTTTTCTACTTGTCTAATAATTTTTCTAAGGGTCTATTCTGCATTCTTTCTAAGCGTTTCGTTTTTTAGCGCCGTAGTAGGTGGAAGCTGAAGTCTAATTGTCTAATATTTTTTCTAGGTGTCTAGTTGTCTATGCTTTCTAATCGTTTCGTTATTTTAGCCTATTCGAAGGAGATGATGCCTGGAAACTTAGCCGTAGTAGGTAGAAGTAAGGTCTTACTATTTTTCTGTCTAATAATTTTTCTAAGGGTCTATTCCCTATTATTTCTAAGGGTCTCGGTTTTAGGGTTTTCGCTGACGGCGGTGACTAGAAATTTAGCTGTAGTAGGTATATGCTGCAGGCCTCATTCTTTTTCTAATTGTCTAGTTTTTTTTCTATGGTTCTAATTGTCTATGCTTTCTAATCGTTTCGTTCTATAACCTATACGCTGAAGGCGATGATGCCTGGGAACTTTGCCGTAGTAGGTAGAAGTTGAAGACCTCATTATTTTTCAAATTGTCAGATTATTTTTTATGCATGGGTGAAAAATATGTCTCCGAATTAGTCACGTCAACTCGCGAGCACTGACATAGACCATGACTGAAATCTGACATCTGGCAACGCGTGGTAACCTATCAGGAGTACTGTAGGACCATCGTATGATCATATTCATCACGCGCCAAATTCGCATTGTGTCGTATGATCGTTATCCAATTATGACTCCCTAATTATCTTATCATACAGGGTTAAATTCTTATCCAGTTACAGTCATCTTAGTGGAGCTGAAGCCAAACCTAGTTCCTTCTTGAACCTTCTAGAAGGGTACATACCCCGCCCCTGCACTTAGCGCTAAGTACCGTGGCGCTAACCTTCTACTCCCTTCATCAGAACTCTTTTGCTGCTCCTTTGCGTTCGTTGACAGAGCGATCTGAAAAGGGGAATATATAAAAGCGCGAGCTTTAGGTGGTAGGTAGCACGGGTGATTTTCGTTATTGACCCCATCGCCATATCTTACTTTTAAATGAAATATGTTTTTTTATAATGTTTAATTTTTGCTTATGCTATCTTTGTCTCTCCATTATTTTTTTACATGTTACTGTTTGGTTTTATTATTATGTATAATTTTAAGAATTTATGGTGTTATTTTAATTAATTTTACTTTTAATGTGTAGGTATTTAGCATAGTTAGTGCTTTGGTTTTAGGCTGTAAGCTAACTACTGTTTTTTTTTCAATAAATAAATAAATAAATAAATCGCAGGATTTTTTAACACCTGCAAAAGCTGAGTTGTGATCGTTTTGCAGTTAAAACTAAGTTTAATGATTTTTATACCATATTATATGTATTGTTTTTTTTAATGTTGAACGGTCAATTTATAAATGAATGCTTTATTTGGGTATATTTGTATATGATTTGATTTTGCAAAAATTCGCGGCAGGGAAAAGTTCCCTGCATAATTTGCGTCACCTCGTTGCAACCCAACTACAGTGCCGCCCGCCTTGTCGTGTATCAGTGAGATGAGATGATTGAGGTTATATTACCACTATATCAGGTGCTGGCGCGACAGCTGGCTTCACTTCGTTACAGTCTGTGGAGTCCTGAACGTCCGACGCGCGGAGCACCTTGTTTTGCTTCTCACTGTCCGCTAGCTCGTACACAGGGCCTACTTCTGATGTTCTGTGGAAGAATGGATCTTTATAATAATAAAATAATAATGACCTATAATTAAACCTATGGTGATGAGCATCCAGGACAGGAAAGCAATATGGGAAAGCAAAGAGTTGCATGGGGGATTTTATAAGGTCCTCACAGGACCTGATGTAGATCTCCTAAGTTCGGTTCGGTAAACTGGCTACGCTTCGGTGATTTCTTAGGGGAAACTGAAGGTTTTGTCTTTGCAATTATGGATGAGGTAGTAAAGACGAACTACCGAAAGTATATCATGAAACATGGCACAATCGATATTTGTAGAGCGTGTCATCTCCCTGGGGAGACCCTACGTCATATACATTCGGGTTGTTCGCATCTTACTACTCTCAATACTTGCATAGACACAACCAAGTAGCCAAAATTATACACCAGCAACTTGCTCTCCGATACGGCCTTACTGGTCCGGAAGTGCCGTACTATAAGTATATACCTGCGCCAGTTCTCGAAAATGGCTGTGCCACGCGCTTTTGGGACCGATCTATCATTAACATTATTGACAGGACTATTCTTGCGAATATTGTATTGATAGATCGGTTAGAACGGAAGGCGGTGCTCGCTGATCACATGATGGTAACCTCGTCAAAGCTGAGAAAGATAAACTTAGCAAATATCTTTACTTAGCTAATGAAGTTGTCGAGTGGGATGTTGCTTCAGCGACCATCGTTCCGATAGTCGTTTCAGTTAACGGCGTAATAGCGAAGAGTCTCGATCAACAACAGTAGACACTTACTTGGGTAGAAAGGACCCATCGGCCGGCGGGGGCCGCTTCATCTTGTACATGTGGCTCCAGGGGGCCGCAGGCAGGGCCTCCCACGGCTGCCCCAGTACTCGCGTCCATACCTCGCCTCGGACTACCACTAGACATCTAGAAAAATAAGATTTGTGTAGGTTTTTACCTTAAATAGAAGGATAATATTTAATCTAAACTAATAATATCAAGAGGAAAGATTTGATTGTTTGTTTGGTTGAATTGAATAGGCTCCAAAACTACTCGACTTGAATTTAAAAAATTCTTTCACCATTAGAATCTTAAATATTCCGATTAACATAGGCTATATAGAATATGTTCTAAAAAGTTAGGGTTCCCTATGAAATATTTTTTTTTGTTAAATACTCGTGCGAAGCCGGGGCGGACCGCTAGCTATCCCAACAAATATTTTTAAACTTACGCGATCTGAACACATACCTAATTCGCGTTTTTTTCCTTGACGTTTCAACTGCTTTACACACAGTAGCACACAGTCGTGGTCACGTTATGACGTCATACAAAAAAAAACGCGATAAATACCCTTTAAATAGTACTTAAGTATCTCAATAATTTACCTGAGTCTGGTACAGCAGTACGGGAACTGCATATTTGTATCCTCGACCACTTCTTCGCATTCAATCGCTGACCCCGGAGCCTCGACACGCTTGCAACTGTGAAATATATACACAAAATAAATAAATAAATAATGCTGGACAATCCACACAGCATCATCTAGCCCCAAGCTAAGCAGAGCTTGTGTTATGGGTACTAGATGACTGATATACATAATACAATATTATTATTTAGATATAAATTTTTATTATACATAGAAAACAACCAGAACCCCTGAACAAATATCTGCAGATCGTACAAATATTTGTCCCGAGGCGGGAATCGAACCCGCAACCTCCTGCGTCGCAGGCGGACCTTCGCCCACCGCGCCCCAGTGGTCGTCGAAATAAACCTTGTGATATAAAGGATTTCTTTAAAAAATTATTTATGCCATATTCCCTTCGTAAGTTCGGCTCACTTCGAAAAATCTCCTTTCGTCTCGTTCCAACCCCCCCGGCTCACAAAGGCTGGTTCAGAAGTAGGCGCTTCCTAAGTACGTAATCTGGAGAGGTTGGTAGATGCTACGGTTCTTACCCCACGGTGTAGATAGCGAGGTTCCGACCCCCTGGCTGGCAACGGTGCCTGGTACAGGAGTAGGCGTCTGCCCACTCGGTGAACGCGGCATGCTTCCTCATGGTACGAGGGTCCGTGCAGTCTGGAGACGGAAAAATCATCAGCAATTTAAAACAGCATTGCAATGTCTTTGCTAACATGACTGTGAATACAATGATGGTGTTCGTAATTAGGAGAGAATTTAGTTGTCTTTTTAAAAAGTGGCAAAAAAGCCTTTTTTAACAAATAAAATTACAATTATCTAACTAAATTAAAGCTAGTATTTACAATTGAAGCAACTGAGCTACCTGCAGACTGTTGCATCAAACAGGTAGCTAAACTGGCACTGAGCCGATCGACCTCAACTCTGGGTTCCGAGCACCTACCACCCAGCTCTACATCTCACGTGTCTCGTACACCATGCAGGCCAAGGCTGTGGATGAAGACCGAATTTTCGTTTCGCGTCTAAAAGTTGGAATCTCGCCATAATGTGACTTTCAATTCATTTATGGTGAGGGTTCCGACTAAACATCTTTCGACGTTCATGAGCGCAGAGTTTGGGCCGACGGGTTTTCAAGTTCCAGTACCAATTGGAGGTGTACCCAAGTTTTGTCTAGATACACATAAATATTCTCTCCTAGTATCCAATATCTGGACGAAGAATGTGCTGTTCCGGCGTTTTCACGGAATATTAACGTTGCACTACATATCGTGTGACACACATGTAGTGAATTAGAATTGAGCTTCGTGCAAAAAGAAATTGGATTTAATTTAGAAGCCAGAATTGTTAGTTATTGTTTCACAAAGAGAAGAAAACCACTACGTTTTCATTGGATAATGTCATTTTAGTTTGTCGCTAGGAAATTGGTCAACAGGAATAAGTAGGTAGTAACATTTTTCTAATAAAAAAAATTTCAGTTTTTTATAAAAAAGTGTATCCAATACTTTTAATATAATACGTCCTTATCCGCATGCGTAGTAGTACGAATTATGACTTTTATTGAAGCATGTATTTTCTGGCTTCAGATTACTTTCTTTAACGAACATATAAACTACATTTTTAATTCCTTGTATGAAATAGAAAACCTCGTAAGTATTTACGCGTTGGGTCAGAATAATCGAATTGAAGGTAAAAGAGTCAAAGCTCAGCAAATTTCTGATTACGTCATTAGACTCCGCGAAAAGGCAGCGCAGTTATTCTGCCTTTTCTATCTTGCCTTCTGTTCATAATAGTTGGCATTATGCTGAGCGAGCTTGGACCCATTTGCTACTGCAGTTCACATTGGTTACCTACCTACTACTTAACTTTTTTAATTTATTGTATCTGTGTCCCTTATTCTGTAAATATTAAAATTAAGTGTTGTGTATGTACTGGCAAATAACTGATTGTCTATGTCTAAAAGAATGTGGCTGATGCCAAAGAAGGCAACACTATACGTTTGCCTGGAATCTGTCAATAATATTAGGCACCTAGTTCCGTCTTTTGTTTTATTTTGTCTAAGAGCCTGCGACTGCAAGACCCTCGTTATTTTATGTATAAGCAAAATATACCTACTTAAGGTGGTAATTATTTTTGTACATAAAATATATCATTAATTTACGTACACTGAAATACCAGGAGAGCAGAATTGTATAGGAGATAAGATAATCTTTATGTGATGTGATAATAAGAAGGCACTTAGAAGCCTCAGAGACTTCAGACTAATGTAATGTTTCTACTGAATAGTTGTAAGAAGTCTGTTTGAATGTCAGTAATGACAACTTACACTGGTTCTTGTAAGACTCAGTTGGGGGACCGCCAACAGCCAACTGTATAAAGTACACCAAACTCAAAGCAACAACTTTTGTCATTTTGATGGAATTTAAAAACATATTAATCTAAAAAACTCTGTGCATCAGCACATTTTCGACCGGTAAGTACTAAGTGAGCGAATTTACTGAAATTTTGTATCCCATGCTCGCTATGTAGAGAAGTACAGGTCAGTAAAAAGGTGTATTAAAAAAGTTAAAGTAAAAAAGTGACTGATTTCCGGGCGGGTTTTTAGACCTTTTTGAAAGTTATGTTTTTATGAACAATCGTCATCAAACCTTACCTACCTATTTTACACCTGTAACCTATACAATATAATATTAATGAATACATTCATAGTTATTCTAAACCAGCGGTCCGCCCCGGCTTCGCACGGAAATCAACCATTAATTCAAAAAATATACTTTTTACACACAAACGTACACACACATATTTTTATTCTTACGCGATCTGTTAAAAATATGATTACTATTTTAACGGGTATTTATTACGTTTAGTAGTTTTAGTAACGGGATGTCATTCCGTGACCACGACAGTACGTAAACCTAGTAACGTCGGGAAAAACAGGTAAATAAACGCGATAAATAACTGTTCAAATAGTACTAATAATTACACACTTACACTTTGGGTTACATTGTAAACATTTTCATTAATCGCTTCACTAACTTTTTTCAAAATATTGTATAGCATAAGTTCATCACGGATAATTTAGGATTCTAATGATGAAAGAACTTTTAGAATAGGTCCAGTAGTGTCGAAACCTATTCAACTCAAACAAACAAAAAAAAATATTTCTCTCTAAACAGGTAGTATTAATATAGAATATAGATGAAAGGTGTCAGGGCAATGAGCCACTTTTCTCATTAAAGTGCGGAACGTATATTATTATGCGTACGACATCGCCGTTTTGTTTGAAAAATAAAAAAAAACTGATTTCTCAATAAAAGTGTGCTTAGCCTAAGTTAAAAATATAATAAATTATTACAAATAAAAAAAATACAATGCAGTTTTAAGCATTAATAGCTGAACACATGAAATTAGCTTATTTTAGGGGAACTTGTTTGTTATAAAAAGCTTTAACTTTATATTATAAATAAGTGCTACGGGCACTTAAAAACGTGTTTAAATTCATGTTTTATATTGTTTAGGATGAATGTACTTTAAATTAATGGTAAATACAAGGTCTACATGATTATTGTTACCTACATACTTTTTGTTTATGAATTATAATGCTTTTTAATTTTTATTTTAGGTTAAATTTAAAGTCAATATCACTTTTCTGTAAAACTGTACCTGTCCATTATCAACCTACATAAAGCAAAGTTTATAAACTACCATATCCGTTTTCTTCTTTTTTTGTTCCCCATACGCGAGGACTTGAGAATACAAGCAATAACGTCAATAAAGCGATGATATGAGAATAATACCTACGACATTTATGGCGAAGCGGAGGCAGGATACCTTCCCGGCTTTGGACAATTCATAATAACTACAGGCACTTACACGTCTTTTGTCCAGGCAACATAAATGCAGATAGACTAGCAAAGGAAGGAGCGAGACGGACCCCCACACAACAAGATATCAATCTCTCGAACCCGCCCACAGCTGAAGTCAAAAACAGACTTAAACTAAAGAACACCTCAAATTATGGGAACAGCGAAAAGACTGTAAGCATACTAAATCAATATTTCCCTCAAAAGATAGGAAAACCACAAACACGATGCTCAAGATGAGCCGCGAGGACTTAAGAATGATGGTGGGCATCATCACAGGTCACTGCGAACTGAACCATCATGTTTTCAAGACTGGCGCCACTGACAGCAGCCTGTGCCGTGGCTGCTTCCAGGAAGAGGAGACTGTGGAACACGTAGTACACTGCACGGCCACAGAGGAGGCTAACGGAAAACGGGTTTGATGAGTATCATTGAGGCATCAACCATATCCATACCCACAGAAAAGCTGATTCGAAGCTGTCAATCACCAAAGGTCCTGCTTGGGCTGGTTAGGTTAGGTTTGCCTATTAAGGCAGGGGGATGATGCACAATACACTCCCATGCGAGATGTCAGTGCAGATCTCAGTTCCCCCACTTAGAATATGAATAAGAATAAGAGGAACTTTTACCACAGAATGACTTCATAGTAACTTTTACCTTAAATGAGATTTTATACGTCATCAACTAACAGAGCTGTTATGAAGACGAATGACGAATGACCTCTGTGGCGCGGCGAGCAAAGTTTCGCCTGCGACGGTTGCGAGTTCGATTCCCGCCTCGGGACGAATGTTTATGAGATCTGCAGGTATATTTTCCAGGTGTTCTGGTCGATTTCGATGTATAATAATATAGGACTCATGTAGGATTCTTATTGTGAAAGAGTTTTTCAAATCGGTCCATCATTTTCGGAGCCTTCAATTCAAACAAATAATCAAATAATTCCTCTATATAATATTAAGTAGGTATAATATTAAGTACCTATAGATTTATTTATAATCTAAGTACTTTTTACGTATCTATGTCAGTGAGATATTTTATCACGCGGGTTTGTTCGTATACACTGCAATGGAGGTTTGAAAACGGGATTGAAGACTTGTAAATAGCTTGTAATACAGCGAAAAGCAAATATGTATTTCTAAGTCTGAAGCATTAAAATAAAACAGCTTTATTTTAAACGACCGATCTAATCTAGCAGATTGAGGTTGCTAATTCGATTCTCGCTTTGAGATTAGTCCCAAATCGACATTAGTGTCGTGTCGATCTCTAAATATTTATTCGGATCTTCTGGGTAATTTTTATGTAATATTTAAATTCTATATGTTATAAACAAATCTATCTGGGTAATATCTTGTATTATACTCAGTCATAATCATAACACTGCAGGCTCTTCTTAGCTTGGGGCTAGATAAATTATGAAAAAAACATAGGGCATTCATAATACCTATTGTAAGTTTTTTAAATACATCTGTTAGTTATCATTAGTTCAGAGATGGGTAAATAGAGTTTGGTGGACACAGACGCAACTTTTATAGGAAATAAGATGGCGGGGTTAATTTGGATCGAGATAACCCTAAAGCTAACCGAAAAAAAACCAGATGTAGCTCAACTGAAGACATACCTAATACAATATTTTACATAGATCATTCTTTCTTTATTCTTTATTGCACGATAAAATATACAAAAAAAAAATATTAAAATATTAAAAATGGCAAAGGCGAGCTTAACCCTAAAAAGAGTTCTGTTCCAGCAAACCTTATTAGGAGAGAGAGATAAAGTTACAAACGTTATCATCATCATCAGCCTATAATAGTCCACAGCTGGGCATAGGCCTCCCTAATGAGCGCCATAGATGGCATTATTCATATTGACGACCACTGTGGCGCAGTGGGCGAAGGTCCGCCTGCGACGCAGGAGGTTGCGGGTTCGATTCCCGCCTCAGGACAAATATTTGTACGATCTGCAGATATTTGTTCAGGGGTTCTGGTCGTTTTCTATGTATAATAAAAAATATCTATCTATTTAATAATGTTGTATTATGTATATCAGTCATCTAGTATCCATAACACAAGCTCTGCTTAGCTTGGGTCTAGATGATGCTGTGTGGATTGTCCAGCATTATTATTATTATTATTCATAGTTCTGGGTTATTGCCCACAATCCCAATGCTGGGCATGCGGGTTGGGGGTCGCAGTTCGGTGGAGTTGTTCTGCGGGCGCTGCTGCCCGTTATATAAGTAGGTACACTTAAAAATATATATGTATGTAAATAAACCAGAACTGATTCATCAACATCATCAGCCCATGTTAGCCCATAGCTGGACATTGTCATTGTATGACAGAACAGTTCAGCATCGCAAAAACATTTGTCCCGAGGCGGGAATCGCACTCGCAACCTGCGTCACAGGACTTTGACCCGCTGAGCAGCCATAAACCAAAGTAAAAATAATTTTATTTGAGACAGACATCCTCACTTTCTCTATAAAATTACTCAGATAATCTTGACCTTGATAAACTGTTTATCGGCTTTATGACAATACTATCTGTAACTATTATAAATAACTCTATTTAACATCTCTTGTGAGGGCATTCAACTTTGATATTTTAGAATAGAGATTAATAGAGCTCCTTAATAAAGCTGAAATTCCGGTTCAATTCTGGAAAAATTTCGTTCGGAACGAAAGGAACTGTTGAGTTTAAGTTTTTAGGGTTTTGCCATCATCGGTTGCAAAACCCTTATGAAATCGCTTTGGGTCTGTTTTGTGTTTTGAATCCATAATATCTCAGAAACTACTGCAGCTATTGACTTGAAATTTGAAATAATAATACATTTTGTGCGCCCGCACATATTTATAGAAAAATAAATGAAAATAAATTAAAAATCAAAATGAAGATTTTCCATACAAATTTTGAAATCGAATTTTTAAATGGAACGTACAAAGTCAAAAGTGGTATCAAATGAAAGGTACACGTTTGTAGATTTCAAAATAGTTTTGGAAATTTTGGTAGATTTTATACTTTTTAAAATATTTTGAAAAAGGTCAAAAAAATGACCGTTCCCCCCCCTTATCTCCGAAGATTGCAGAGCGATCGACGTGATATGTACCAAGTGTTTGTAGATATGGATCTATATTTTACAGGAAAAATATAGAGAAGTCTGTAAAAATAATAGTTTTTGAAATATGGTCAAAAAAGGGCGGGAAAAATTTCTGAAGGGCTGACTACCCCACCGAATTGGGTATCAAATGAAAGGTATTGGCTTGTACATTCCAATACAATTTTTGAAATTTCGATAAGTTTTATACTTTTCGAAATATTTTGAAAAAGGTCGAAAAATTGACCGGTACCCCCCCCCCCCCCCCCCCTATCTCCGAAGATTGCAGAGCGATCGATGTGATATGTACCAAGTGTTTGTAGATATGGATCTATATTTTACAGGAAAAATATAGAGAAGTCTGTAAATATAATACTTTTTGAAATATGGCCAAAAAACTAATTTTCATACAATGGGGGCTATTTCATTGAGAGAAATATCAAATCAAAGGTATGGATTTCGACAATTCAAAACAGGTTTTGAAAATCGTCTAAATTTCATACTTAGTGAAATAGGTTGAAAAAGGCCGAAAAAAAATTGTAGGTACCAACCCACTTACCTACCCACTAATCTCTGTAGTAACTGTAATAGGAGTATCCTAGATAATCCACACAGTATCATTAACCCACAAGCTAAGCAAAGCTTATGTTATTAGCTGTTATACTTATTAAAGTATAAGTATCACATTAGATGATTTATTTTTGTGTACAGAAAAGGACTAGAACACCCGAACAAATAATCTGAAGATCCTACAAATATTAGTCCCGAGGCAGGAATCAAACCTCAACCTCCTGCGTTGTAAGCCCACCGCGCCAAGAGGTTGTCATATACGTACCTACCTAAACGACAAAAGTTCAAAACCCTCGGCGCGCGAGTTACACTCGCACTTGTCGTACTTGTTTGTTTAGACAACATAAACAATATATTAAAACATTTGTTACAATTATATAACTAAATTATCATTTACAATTAAATCAATTGAGCTTACTGTAGACTGTTGCAATAAAACTGGTAGCTTAACTGATCCATATCAATACCAGTCGTTCGCGTCCCTAAGACGCTAGCTGCATTGCCTCGCTGTATGCAATGCTGATGCGCTGCGACAGATACTGACCAGGTCTCGGGTCACACGTCGGTTCGACCAGACGCTCAGATAATTTTATTAAACTTGAAGAATCTCGGTACGCCGCGTAATAAAAAATTCAAGCATTGTTATACAGCGAGGCAATGCAGCGTCTTGGGGACTCCACTTATATTGATACTAGCGGTCCGCCCCGGCTTCGCACGGGTATTCAACAAATGGTAAAAAAGAAATAGTCAGACTTCGTCTAAGACAACTATGGCTTAAATGGTTCCAAATAGTCCACACTACCTGCGCCCACCAGCTTTGCACCCACCTTCCAATCACCCTGTATAGATAGATAGAAATACCTATCTTATTACGTACCTATTAAAATAAATTATTATACATAGAAAACAACCTGAACACCCTGAAAAAATATCTGCGGATTGTAAATACACTTGTCCCGAGGCGGCCCGCAACCTCCTGCGTCGCAGGCGGACCTTCGCCCATCGCGCCACAGAGGTCATAAAATAATACAAAAATATCTACCTGTGTATATAGGTACTTGTAGTACAGCTTTTGTGACCTACCTCAAGAACCAGCCCCTCACAGAACAGGTCAATAATGTTTAATATTTATAGATCATAATAAACAGTATGTATTATGTATTGTATTAAATTTTAAATGTTATGTATGCATTTTTGTAAGGCCATTAGTGAATGGAAAATAAACGTCTTATTTACCTATTATTATATTATTATCGTATATAAAAGTATATCAGCCATCTATGTAGTACTGCCTACCTACAACATCTGCCCTGCTTCGCTTTAAAAATAGCGATAAAGTACTTATTTACACTAGAAATAAGAATAAAGTCGCTGTACCCACTGCTAGGCTACTTAGGATCAATGCATCTTTTGGAGGGTAATATAAAAGTATACAATTGTCAATTGTATACATTTTATTTCCCAATTGTCACATTTTTTGTAAATTTTATTTTGTTTGTTATTGTTGCGCTTGCTTCTACAACAAAACCCCGAGTTACAAAAATTTAATTCAAACAAATTGTCAAAAATATACTCAGCTAAAAGGCTTACTTTAAAATATCAGATTATATACATACATGGATGCAGATAAAAAGTTCTTTACGTTTTTTTTTTTTTCATAATGTCGGTTAATCCACACATCATCATCTAGCCCCGAGCTAAGCAGAGCTTGTGTTATGGGTACTAGATGACTGAAATACATAATACAATATTAATACATATATAGATATTTTTTTATCTGCGGCAAAAGCTTATTTTAAATAAATTAGGATGATACTATCTAAAAGGCTGTGTTTGGTCAAATTAAAGGTCTTTGCTCTTAAATTCTTAAATCACGTGACAGATTTTGTGATAAATTATTTGTTTACTTCAAAAAAGCTATAAGTAAGGGCAATGGCCTTGAAAGCCAGGCCCAACCTACATATACTAGTATATGTAGTAATAGCTATGTAAAGGTGTACAGCTGGTATATTATATATATATATTAGGTATATGCTATGTTTGTGACCCGAGAGCTGGTCAATATCTGGCGCAGCGCATCAGCATTGTCATCATCATCATCATCATCATCATCAGCCTATGAGTATCATCAGCATTGTCATACAACGTTGCAATGCAGCCAGCATCTTGGGTACACTTCCAACTGGTATTGATATGGATCAGTTGAGCTACCTGTAGTTTGTTCGCAACAGTCTGCAGTTAGCTCAATTGTTTCAATTGTAAATACTAGTTTTTATTTAGTTAGATCATTGTAATTTTATTTGTTAATAAAGGCTTTTTGCCATTATATACAGGGTTGGCATGATTAAAACAAATGGTTTTAAAACACATGTTTAAAACAATGTTTAAAACAGTTTGATTTTAAACCGTGTTTTTTATCACACGTTTAAAAACACAGATTAAAACAAGTTTTAAACATTGTATAAAACGATGAGAAAAAAACAAGCTTTAAAACTACTTTTCATTGCGAATGAATGATATAAAATGAAAGTAATATTTTTTTGATAAGTTATTTATTCAGTCCAACAAAGATCTAAGTACCTACCAAGTACCAGGATTTATATGGGTAATGGGATAAGATAACACGTATTTTTGAAACATGTTTTCACAAGTCCAACTAGTTCTTTCTTACATTTTCTGCAACGCACCCTATTGGTCTTCAGTGTGGTATTTTCTTGGGGGATCGATGTGAATTGTTCCCAAATTGCATGCTTTTTGCGTCCTGGAGTTGACATTTTTATGAGGTGTTATCAGTCGCAGAATTAATAATGAAATGAAATGTGAGAAAGAAAGGCACTCGTATTTATAGAATTCATATTAAGTAATTCCCCGCCGGTAAAGTCCCGTTAGGAAAGTCCCTAATGGATGGCTGTCGAATGGAATAGTGGTTATTTTATTCCCCTCATTTAAATATAAATATTAGGGATGGGCCTAACTTCGGCATTCTTCCGAAATTCGGTTGAAATGCCGAACATTCGGTATAAGAAAAGAGTGAAATAGTTGCACAATTTTGATTTTAAGATTAATAAAACATAAAAAAAATCAAATATGTCATACTCACTCATACCTGATTAAATAAATAAGCCTTTTACATAATTTAAAATCATAGTAATTTATTTATTAATCAAGTAACTAACTGTCATTATCAGTTTCCTTTTTCGACATTTCAATCTTAAGTTTTAGAATTAAAAAATCAAATTCAATAAGTTCTTATTAAATTAGGAAGTCTTATGATTTGAATCAAATAAACTTTTTGAAAATTCAATATATTAATTACTTATAGGTATATTTTATTGTTGTTTGTTAGTTGTTACCATATAAGTGCAGAATAAAAACCGAACTTCGGCATTTTTGATTTTTACCGAATGTTCGGCCGAAATTCGTATTCGGTTCAAACCACATTCGGCCCATCACTAATTAATAAATATTGGGGGTGCCCCTATTCATAGAATAGAATTTATAGTTTATAGGTATTTCCCCGCCGGTATAGTCCTGCTAGGAAACATTTAGGGTGAATGTAAATCGTTTAGTAGTGATTAGAGATACGCAACAAAAAATAAATGTTTATCCATTGATCGTTTTTTGTCAATATTTATTTTACTATAGAAAATTTGAAAAGTCAAAAGATCTAGTCTGGAAATGAAACATTATAGGTCGAATTAATTTAAAATAATGCCCTAAACTAAAAAGGACAAAAAAAACAAAACAAACACTTGTTTAAAACAATTTGAACTGTTTGTTTTATAAAATTTAAAAAAAACTGTTTTTTTTCCAACCCTGATTATATATGCCTTTTAGGTGTATTATGTCTCTTGGTAGGTATACGTTATATAGTAATTGAACTCCTCGTACTCCACTCTCATTTCCCGCTCTCTCTAACTCTTACTCGCCTTCAGCAGGGCCATATCAGCACCCCCACCAATGTTATCCCCACGAAAATGTCTTTTTTCCGCCACCTAACTCTATTTTCGCTTCTCTGCTTAAGGATACAAAACTAGCGGCCCGCCCCGGTTTTGCACGGGTGCAATGCTGATACAAGAAGCTTCCGACTGAATCACTCTATCTGTTAAAAAAACAGCATCAAAATCCGTTGCGTAGTTTCAAAGATATACCTACATAGGGACAGACAACGGGAAGCGACTTTGTTTTATACTATGTACTGATAAAACTTTACTAGGCATTAGAGAAAGCTTAAAAGGTACCAGAAACTCAATTTTAAAATGTTCGTTCTTCAATAAAATAGGCAGCGACAGTAATTAAGTCAGGGTAGATTAGGGGCAGATTTCAGATTCAATAACTTTATTTCTTTAGGCTTACAAAATAAGCACTTAGACAAGTAAATTTTTGTACAATAACAAATATATAAAATAAGAAATACGGTGTTATTGATTTTCTTTTCACATAACTTTTTGTCCACTAAGTGAAAAAGAAACCACTAGTACATTTATTTATTTATTTTAATTATTTACATTGATTACAGTAGACCACCAAAGCGACAAAGAAATACACCAAAAAATAACTACTAATTACATATTCCTATGATCTATCCAAAAAATTTAATACCGCTTCCCTGAATATTGGCGCGGACATCATAAAATATAACAAAATATAAAATATAACATCCTAATCATTGGTAGGTATTGTTAAAGATCAGTTGAGCTACCTGAAATTTGTTCGCAACAGTCTGCAGTTAGCTCAATGTAAATACTAGCTTTTATTTTATTACGTTCTGGTCGTTTTCTATGTATTATATAAAAAAAATATCTATTTAAGTAATAATATTGTATTATGTATATCAGTCATCTAGTACTTACCCATAACACAAGCTCTGCTTAGCTTGGGGCTAGATAATGCTGTGTGGATTCTCCGGCATTATTATTATTATATAGTTAGATTATTATTTTTTTGTCTTAATCACACATAAAATTGATCGTGCGAATTACATTGATGCATGTGTCTAATACAATATTTGTTTGGCCTATCGGTATCCATTCGGTATCTAAGTTTCATGTGATTCACGGGCACAGTCCTGCAAGCTATGTAGGTACTGTACTGTCCTTGACCGTATGTACTTGTAGGTATCAAATACCGATTGGTAGGTACGTATGTATGGTACGTACATGTCCCGAACTCTCAGTCGCTCCGTCAGTATGTTGCGGTGTACAAGTGCGTTATCGTTGTTTGTTGCGGTAAGTTGTTTTATTATATTTTATCGTGGGAGGTATTATTTTACATCTCAAATATAATCGGTAGATACCTACTAAGTTATGAATAATAGAATCAATGTTTTGCTATTGAATATTATAGTTTTTTTATTTTATTTATTTATTTTAGGGGAAACATCGGTTCTATGTTGTCTTAATAAATAAGGTGTTTAGCACTAAAGTGACCATTAATAGGTTCCCACAAGTAGCTACATTTTGAACAATAATAAAAAAACACGTAAAAGAGTTTGGTAAAAGGTGAAATTATTAATCGTAGTTATAATTTAGGTATTTAAACATATTCCTAGATATAGTTTTTTAATTTTCCGACTTTTATATGGATCAGTTGAGCTACCTGTAGTTTTTATGCAACAGTCTGCAGTTAGCTCTATTGTAAAATACTAGCTCTAATGTAGGTAGGTACCTATATAATTCTAATTTTCTTTGGTTATAGGTTAAACATAATAACAGCACATTTTAATACCTATATTTATGAATGGGCAATAACCCCCAAATAATGATGCCATCTATGGCGTTAATTAGGGAAGGCCTATGTCCAGCAGTGGACTATTATAGGCTGGTGATGTTGATGTTGTTGTTGATGAAATCTGTTGTACACTCATAAAAATATCATTAGGTTCCCTAAAAATAGCGACCTATGTAACTTAAATAATAGAATTAAAATAAAACTGGTTGTGCCCACTACTAGGCTATACAAGATATATCGAGTTTCAATAACTAACTATGAATAAATTCAAACCAATAGTAAAATATATTCTTTGCAAAAATGCTTATTATACTAATACTACATCATGAGTATATGATATGAATAGTGAGATTTAATCTTTATATTATTAAAAAGTCAGTGGGGCAAAAAATCCCATCCACCCCATTGACTTGAATGATGGGGTGGATGGGATTTTTTCCCCAACCTCCCCATTGATGCTGAGGTTAATGGGGTGGATGGGAATATATCGATTATCTAGCTAGATGATAAAAAGTTTTGGGAGAGTTTTGCTCGAACTTGAAAACTAGCTTTAAACAACATTTACAAATAAAGGTCTCTTGTTCGCTTCTTTACTTAATAATAAAAATGCCAGACATTTTTGTTCACTTCAATATTTTGACGACCTCTGTGGCGCGGTGGTCGAAGGTCCGGCTGCGACACAGGAGGTTGTTGGTTCGTTCCCGCCTCGGGACAAATATTTATTAATTGTGTTCTGATCGTTTTCTATGTACCTATAATAAAAAATATCTATCCATGTGCTCGTATATTATTAATTATGGTGTATAATATCAGTTATCTAGTGCCATAACACAAGCTCTGCTTATCTTGGGACTAGATGATGCTGTGGAAATTGTCCAGCATTATTTGTTTATTTAAGTCTTCTGGTAGATTATTAATTTTTTTTAATATGTTACTTTTTGCCCAACAGATGGCTCTGTGCCAAGAAGTGCCAAACGTGCTACTGAATAACGGGATATCGATGCCTGCTCTTGCGCTGGGAACTTATCTAGGGATTGATCAGGTATTTGATGTGACCTTTTATCACATAAACAGGCAAAATCCAGTACGAATCAAATTTGTCATAAATTTTGTAACGTCTCCCGGAAATAAACCATTTGATATTGATGTGACCTTTTATGACATAAACTACGCAAAATACATGAACCAAATTCGTCACACTTTTTAAAATTTTCAGACTACTATTCTAAAATCCAAAGACGTCGTTCGCACCGCCATCTCGCGGGCTATAGAGACAGGCTACCGGCACATCGACACTGCTGCCATCTATGAAACGGAGGCGGAGATAGGGGACGCTTTGAGGAGCAAGTTTGAGAGTGGAAATATTAAGAGGGGAGATATTTTTGTTACTACAAAGGTAAGTATTAGTTATTGAGTGTGGTTTCCCACTGCTGGGCAAAGGTGAAAAGATTCGATTGTTTCTTTGTTTATTTGAAGGCGAAATGCCAATGAAAGGAACAACACTATGCAAACGACTAGGCGTGTTGTTATTATTGTCTATTATTATTATTTCAGCTGTGGAACACAAAGCACAGAAGAGAGGAAGTAACGCAGGCGCTAAAGGAGTCCCTGAGGAAGCTAGGTCTGGAGCACGTGGATTTGTACCTTATGCACTGGCCTATAGGGCTCAATGTAAGTTCTTATGTATTACGTATATCAGTTATCTAGCACCCATAACACAAGCTCTGCTTAGCTTGGGGCTAGATAATGTTGTGTGAATTGTCCAGCATTATTTATTTGTAACTTATTTATTACCGAATAATTATTATTTACCTATAGAATATTCCAAACAGAATACCCAGCGTGGGAATTATGATAAATAATGCCATTTATGACTAATATGTTGACGATAGAATATCAAGATATTTTCCGTTTTCAGGCAGACTACACCTTCTCCGATGTAGACTTCATGGAGACCTGGAAAGGCCTGGAAGACGTGCTGAGTTCTGGACTGACGCGCGCGATAGGAGTCTCCAACTTCAACAGGCAGCAGCTGGAGAGGCTGCTGGCTGAGGCCAGGGTTCCCCCAGCAGTTCTGCAGATTGAGGTAGTTGTAGTCATTGTTATCACTATACAAGGCGTCCCACCGCTTTATTATTTAGCAAAAAAATATCCTAACGATAAAGCCTTTCAGTCGGTATGATAAAGCTAAAGGGTACCTAATTATTTTTCTCGTGTAACGGGTTCGATACCCGTCATCTATTAAAAAATCTATGAATGCGGTTTAAATTGTTTTTTAAATTAAAATAATGTCTTCTTCCAGTAAAATGTTCCATTTACAATATTTAAGGTACTTTCCCTCCATGTGGCATAGCTGTGGGCCGCCCTGTATAGTATAAAACAAAGTCGCTTCCCGCGTGTTTGTCCCTATTCTGCAGATTGAGGTAGTTGTAGTTGTTGTCTAAGGTCTTATTTGTAAGCCTAAAGAAATAGTAGAAAGCCTAAGTTATTGAATCTGAATCTATTATTACATAGTAAAAACAAAGTCGCTACCCGCTGTCTGTTTGTTCCTATGTATGCTTAGATCCTTAAAACTACGCAACTGATTAAGATGCGGTTTATTAATTATGTGGCTTAATATTAATTTGAGAACTGCATCAAACCCAGATCCACCCAAACATGGTCCAAACCGAACTCGTCACCTTCTCTCACGCCCACAACATTACCGTCATGGGTTACTCTCCCCTGGGGACCACCGTGCCTCGCTTCGGAGTCACGTTTCCAGGGCTGAAGATGGATGATGCTGGGCTCTTGGAGATCGCTGGGAGGCATGGGAAGACGAGCGCTCAAGTGCTCTTACGGTGGCAGGTAATGAATAAATAATAATAAATAATGCCGGACAATCCGAGCATAATCCCAAGCTAAGCAGAGCTTGTGTTATGGGTACTAGATGACTGCCCAACTAGCACACAAGCGGTATAAGAAGCTCTATAGTGGTCGTATAGAGGCGATTGATTACGGCATTGGCTCCATAGATAAGCTGTACAGTAGCCGTATAAACTGCTATACGGCCTCTGTACCCCCAAAAGAGGCACTTTTTATACAGGTATTAGTGCTAAAGTAGCGCTACAGTAGCGGTTATGGGGTTAGAAGAGCCATACAAAGGCGCTTCAAGAGCGGTCGTGTACGCTTATTGAGGTACAATGGCGCTTTAACAGCTGTTACAAGCGCTTATGACTAAAAATAACTTCTTGTAGCGCTTTTATACCGCTCTCATCGTATTTGGTCGCCACTATGCGGCTAAAATATCGCTTATTGCGTAATTTTATAATTTTTTTTATTAATTTTAACTGTGATGAACAACGCTGGTGTAAGACATTAAATAAACTATCTAGAGTAAAAACCAAAAGGTATTATTGAATACCTAATGATTTATATTCTGCAAGATATTACTGGGAGTATCCGTTTACTGTGAATATATATACGTAATTTCGCTTCAATTTTCATGCGCCCTCAAGATATTACATTTTAACATGAAAATACAATTTGAAATATAAGTGTGTGTGTAGTGCCAAAATGTGTTTAACTTTTTAAAGACATTTTAAGCTTCTTGATAGTTTAATTAAACTCATTTATGAACAAATAATGTCGTATATTACGGAATTATATTTATAATAATGCTATGATAAATGTTGTTTTAATTTCCAAAATACAAATTAATCATAAGTAGTACAAATTAATCATGGTGCCTGGTTATAGAGTTAATTCTCTCCGTTTTACCGCTTTAGGCTGTACAAAGGCGCCACTACTTTCTCTTGTAGACCTTAGAAGCGTACAGTTGTGGTATTAACGTGCTTTAAAACTCTTTTGGTCATAAATCAGCGCTTCAAGGTTCCATTTAAGAGCCTAAATCATAACTATTTTAGGGATCCGTCCGTGGAACTCAAAACGTCGGTAATTTTTTTTAATAATGAAGAAATTTATTTCATATCTACCTAACCAAAAACATCTAGGTTGTTGTTTGATAAAATTTCTAAAATTTATTTCTTATAGCGTTATTATAACGCTATAAGAAACTCTTATACCGGCTTTTACCGTACAAGTACTCAACAATCCCCAATTGTCGCGCTTTTAGCGCTTAAATAGAGTTATAGTACTCTGCTGTGAATATGGCGCTACAATAGTTGTAATTGACGCTATTACAGATCTTAAGAATCTATAGAAAGCCTCTTTACCACTTAAAGTGTTTCAAAAGATTCTTATAACACCTTACAAACACTCATACCTTCAAAAGTCCTCTTATAGATCTTCTTGTGCTATAAAAGATGTTTATAACTCTGACTTACCTCTGAAGCCCGTACAATAGCGCTACAAGACGTCACTGTAACTGTTTTAGGATTATGATTGCTATTGTAGAGCTACTATACCACCTTCCTGTAGAATGACTGTATAATACGATACTGTACAGCCTAAGGATAAATAAGAAGCCCTTAAACAGCTGCTATAACGCAAAATTGCTGTACAAAGTCTGCTTATGCAGCTTCTGTGCTAGTTGGGTGATATACATAATACAATATTATTATATAGATAGATATTTTTTATTATACATAGAAAACGACCAGAACTAATTAACTAAAACCGACTTGCATGGCGTCGAGTTTTAGATATAATTGTATGCAATATTTGTTACGAGTATCTTAAATCGACAAGTTATGTAAATTTCGTAAAAGGAAGCAGTAACCGAGTTAATTTTAGGTTAAGTAGGGTGGATTTTTTATAAACATTTCACGTCGAATTTCGTTTAAGTATAAATAGTAAGCATTTTGGTGTAAACTGTTGACTTCTTAATAAATACATTTCTAAGTGCCACTTGTACCAAAATATCGAGCTATTAAATAAACCCAGGTTACTAACTCAATGTGTTTCTGATTGTGTTTTCAAAGACAATTTGTCGTTGGTCATTAAGTGAACCTGGTTTAGTAATCTAAATTTTAGATTACTAACCCAGAGTTAGTTGACTTAACCTTCCCACATGAGGGGGTTAAAAAATTTAAATTTTACACTAAGTTGACTTCTAAATAATAATTTAACTCCAAAGTAGTACCTATCTAACTCTTGAGGTAACTGTGCTAACCTAGCCTGGCGTAAGTGGGTCATAGATAGTTAGACAAAACTAGATAGATATTTAGATAAAGCTTTTATTTGGTTCTGCAACATAAATAAATAAATAAATAAATAAAATAGCTTTTATTTCTCACACTTAAATACTAAACTACATTATTCTCTCTTATATTATGTGAGTACCGCTTTCAGCGGTGAAAGCCTCCTCCAGCTCCTTCCATCTTCCTCGATCTCTAGCTACTCTACTCCATGTCTTCCCTGCTATTTTTACGATGTCATCTTCCCATCGTTTTACGGGTCTTCCTTTTCTTCGTTTCTTGTTTACTGGGTACCAGTTCATTATAGCTTTGGACCATCTCTCGTTTTGTATTCTCTGGATGTGCCCCGCCCATTTCCATTTTAGAGATAGAACTTTTTGTACCACGTCTTTTGCTTTCGTTTTCTTTCTTATATCTATGTTCTTAATTTTATCTCTTAGTTTAAGGCCCAGAAAACTCCTTTCTATCGCTCTTTGGCAAACTTTTAGTCTTTTAATGTTCTGTGCGGTTAGAGACCACGTCTGGCATGCGTAAGTTAGACAGGGAAGTAGGCAGGTTTCCATGGCTTTGGTTTTCAGTTTAGTTGGTGGTTTGTTCTTGAAAACTTCTTTCATAGCCCAGTATTTTTTCCAAGTATTTTTGGTTCTTCGCTCTATTTCTTGGTCCGTGCAAGTCGTGAATGAAATTTGATGTCCCAGGTACACATATTTATTAACATACTCTAGATTAGTAGATAGTAGAGTCATTGGTATCTTATCTCTATTTGTCATAAGCTTTGTTTTATCCCTGTTTATTTCCAATCCAACTTTTTTACTCTCTACGCACAGGGTTTCTATCATATATTGGAGATCAATTGGGTCTTCTGATAGCAGCACGATGTCATCTGCGAATCTGAGATGTGATAAGAATCTTCCGTGTATTTTGATGCCCTTGCTTGTCCAGTTCAGGCCTCTAAATGCTTGCTCTAATACTGCTATAAACATTTTCGCCGAGAGGGGGTCCCCCTGTTTTACGCCTCTTTCGATTTTAAAACTTGGACCTTGTTCTTCTATGACTATTCGTGATGTACTGTGGGTATATATTTCTTTTATGATATCAATGTAATCTTTATTAACACCTTGTTGTGATAGAGCGTCCCATAGAGATTCGTGAAGAATAGAGTCAAACGCTTTAGTATAGTCAATAAAACATAAGTATAATGCCGTATCATATTCTCTGTACTTTTCCATGACCGTTTTTAGAGTGAATATATGGTCCACGGTAGAGAAGGTACGCATAAATCCCGCTTGTTCTACTGGTTGATTTTCATCCAAGATCTTACTGATCCGTCTTAATAGAGTTGCAGAGAATACCTTGTATACACAAGAAGTGAGGCTTATAGGTCTATAGTTAGTTATCATCTTGGGGTTTCCCTTTTTATATAGAAGCACAATGTTAGAGCAAAACCATTGTTTCGGAATTACTTTGCTTTTCAGTATAAGGTTAAATAGGCTAGATAATGGCTGTATAAGCATCTCTTTTCCACTTTTAAGCATTTCATTTGTTATCTTATCTGGGCCGGGGCTTTTTTCTGGTTTTAACATGTCAATCGAGTGCTCTATTTCATTTTTGTTAAATGTAGGTACGGGATCTTCATTCATATAGCTTATTGAGATGTTCGTCGTGGTTCTAGAGTTTTTCATGTATAGGTTTGTGTAGAAGTCGGTAGCTATTTTCATTAACTCTTTTCTGTTCGTGACTGAAACACCTGAATTATCCTGCAGTTGAGTCATTATCTGTTTTGACTTATTAAGACATTTAAAGGCTTTCTTGACTGCACCCGATTTTTCCAGGTGATTTTCTATTATATCTAATCTATGTTTTTTCGTATTATTTTTTATTTCTCTGTTTATTTTTCTGTATAGTTTACTCAATATGTTTTTGTCTAATTTTGACTTATTCTCTTTGTTTCTTAGGCTGTGTCTTTGTTCTATTAGCTCTTGCAGTTTTTCTGTCATGATTGCCTCGTTTCTTGATGTTTTTTTACTTGTTTTCGCTTGGCTAGCACTTTGTATGAGAGCTTTTTCAATTTCGTCGTAATATTCTTGTACTGGTTTATTTGCTGTATTGTTAAGTTCATACTTCGAAAGTTCATTATTGTATTTGACACTGTCTATGAAACGGTTTTGTGAGTCTGATGAGAAGTTTGCTCTACATTTTCTGCAACATACAGTAGTACATTATATGGGAGTTATGTATAAAAACATTTGACAAACAATGAAACAGGTAGCATGAATTATAATAAAAAATAGGCACAAAGAATGCAATAACTCAACGTATAGTTTTGCTCAAAGAGCAAACACTGATTTTCAGTTTTGCCCTCAAGAGGTGTCCAGAAGAACGAGATACCCACCAACAAGTAGAGTGTGAACTAAGTTAAGTGATTTGTTCTAACAGTACCTAGTCATCTAATTTGCTCTTTTTTCAGGTGGACAGAAAAATTGTGCCCGTAGTGAAGTCCCTCAACCCACGTCGTTTGAAAGAAAACATCAGCATATTCGACTTCAAACTGACAGATGAAGAACTGAGCAGAATCAGCTCCAACCTGACCTACCGGCTGATAGCACCTACCTTCTGGCAGGAGCATAAATACTACCCGTTTGAGAAGGTCGATCAGCCTGTGGCTAACCCGTTCAAAGCTTAACACGCAGTAGAGAAGTTAAATAAAGTTTGTTTAGAGCGTACCTACTGCCAATCTTTTTATACCTACGTGCAATCTGTGGGTTAGGCGAGATCGTGGTCAAAAGGAGGTCTATCAGTTATAAAAAAAAAAAATAGGTACAGTGCGCGTCAGAATTAAGTACCTATCCCTTGTCTACAAAATATTTATAACAACAACAACATCAGCCTATATAGTCCACTGCTGGACACAGGCCTCCCCTAATGAGCGCCATATGTGGCATTATTCATCATTTGGGGGTTATTGCCCATAATCCCCACGCTGGGCATGCGGGTTGGGGATCGCAGTTCGGTCTAGTTGTTCTGCAGAAGGTGCTGCTGCCGCCCGCTGTGTTTCCCTTAGTCGCCTCTTACGACACCCACGGGAAGAGTTGGGGTGGTGCAATTCTATGCCGGCACCACACGGCAAAATATTTATGACTACTTCTAATTCCCTTGTTACTTATCACAACTTTCACATGCAAAAATGTATCACGCCGCCCCGCTCAGGTTCGAACCGCCCAACCATAATAGGTACTCAAATTCTGAAATTCCCAAGAATAACAACTATTGTGTTCCACATACATTCAGATAGGGGGGTACTTATGTGACGCACTGTACGTTAGAAATGCTAGAATGCCCTGCACAGTTATAATAAGTGTTTAAGCAGTGAACGGATAACATTGAAGCATTCCTTGCGCTAGAAAATGACCTAACGCCTTGCCTAACGCAGTGTGCTGTGATAATGACATGTGTGTAGAAAATTACATAAGCGACCTACACGATAAACGACAATTTAATCTCAAACATCAAGAAAAGAAAGTCTACTTCTAACTGTGCTTCCTGCGATTTTACAAATTGTTGCAGAAGCGACGTAGTTTTGACTAGTGGGTTGCAATGTTGTGTCAAGTTGCGGGCGCATTTTCCTTGAAGGAATGCTTCCATGTTTTATCCGTTCACTGGGTTTCAGTGATACTGGGACTGCCTCGCTTCTGTAGCGTGTTCGGGATGTTTGCAGATGACGTTGATGACTTTTACACAATCATCCGCAACAGAACAGCATCCCTGATGCGCCGGGTAAGGGGCGGCATCAGTCTGGAAGGCAGGACAATTGCTGCGTTTTTATGAAGCTCTGGACGCACATTCATAATTATGCGTCTGTAAACGCAGGTGTCCCTTCCGATAAAAATGTATTATTTTTTGTTTTTAAAATACATTATGTACTCTAATTCTTAACTCTCTATGGCTGTAAAATATATTTTGTGAAGCTGAATTAAATAAATTGAATTGAATTGAATAACCGCACTTAGTGCCCAGCCTCTGCGATGCGTGTGACCCATAAGCTCACAGATTTGGTATATTTTTCGTTATGAGTTGCAGCAACAATCAGCCTAGTTGTATTTTTATACGTAAAATATTAATAAGTTGACATTTTATTTTAATTAAAGTTGCTTTGTCTGATGCTAGAATCGATTTAAACATACAATTTAACAGACAAATATTGGTATGGATGGATAATAAACTTAAAAAATCGATTTTTAGTAACAATATTTTCGTTTTATTTTCTTAACAAAAATATTTCAAACAATAATATTGTACCTACTTTAAAAAAACTGTGAATATAGAAAATCTAAAATATAAGAGTTTGTTTTTATATTTATCATTTATAAAGGTTTTATGATTATCTCAGCATTTTGTGAACATTGCAAGATTTTCTCTCGGGATAAATTAAAGTCGATTAAAATACCGACCGTGTATCGAATCTTCAAGAAAACCTTCAGGGTGTCTTTTTACGCGAGTAAAACCTCCATTATGTTGTAATTTTTCTTATGGCCTTGTTTTGTATTGTATTGATATCAGAAATAGAAGTATCCTGCTGGCATACAAAAAGATATCTTATCATTATTTCGTGGACAAAATTTCATATACTGCCGTCCCTGTGCAAGCTTTTGTATTTCCCGTGCGCAATCACTTATTTTGCAATGGCATTCACTTATTTTGCAATGGCATTCACTTATTTTGCAATGGCATTTAATTGAATATATGGAATCAGTGTTCTTACGTAAGCACGATGAACCCTGCAAGCATTCGCAGTCTGTAGTATCTATTGCTGAACTGTTATGGCATTCGCATTTCACTATTGCTCGCTTTAGTTTTTTGTGCTTTGCATCAGTTCTGTTTCGGCAATGGTCTAAACAGGTTTCTTCTTCTGGATAGTCTGAATCAGGTAAATGTGTAGGTTGAAGATCTTCGTAGGAATTATCTCTTCTACAAAATTGTTCCGGCGTACAATCTGAGAGGCAAGGGTCGATATTCGTTTTAGCAGGCTCTCTACGGTCTCCTTCATCGTGTTTCAGTTGATCTATAAATTTACCTATTGTTTTTGGGTTTACTTCCATGTTTAAATTTTTCAGGTGTTTAGTTATTTCATGTTTCATTTTGGATTCATTGATACGAGTGTGCCCGTCGAGTTCTAGCTCATTTAATTTTATAGCCAAGCTGGACTTTACTTGGTTCGTTTTGTCATCGTTCCGATCGATATCTTGCTTCTTTAAAAATGTAGTGATATCCTTTTTCATTCTAATTTCTTCGACGTTTTCCTTCAGGGTATCTTGGCCTGGCTCGGGAATTTTCGATAGTTCGCAAATAAGTTTATTTCGGAGCATAAGTGGATCCTTACTATCATTTTTATATTCCGAGCAGAACTTCACCACTGCTTCATGAATTTTTATTTTGTGTGCTTGTCTACTTTGGTCATTATTTTTGTCGTATGTAAGTTGTATAAAGTTTTCAATAATATCTTCTTTTATATTTTTGAAGTCTGCTTCTTTGTTTGGTGTTAAATCTTTCGTGGTAACTAAGATTTTAGCAACAGTGTTATCCAAATTTTGATTATACTGATGTTTAGCTTTTTCTTCTCTAAAGAGTGGTTTAATAGATCTAATAGCATCCTTGAGCTGTTGCTTTTTTTCTGCTTTTATTTCTTCAAAGTTGTAAGACGTTGGTACATCTTTTAAAATGTTATCCAGTTCTTCATCTAGTAAGCTGTCGTAAAGTAAATCGTCGTTGAATGTTTTAGGATCCATATTAAGTTCACATAATTTGATCATAATTGTGGTGACTAGACTATCTTTAAGTATGTTATCATTTTCTGCGTCTTGTGGTCTATTCGAGTATATCGGTAGTGAAAGACACCAATTTTCAACCATTGCCATTAAAGAATCCACTGCTTTTTTCTTAGGTTTAGTTTTTATAGTACTAAGATCTTTGGATTTTCTTTTCATCTTACCTTTTTTGCTTTCTTTATCTTTAACAGGATCATCGGTCATACATTTTCTCTGATTGGCCGATAATTTCAATTCCTTTTCCAGAGTCTTTGTAAAAGATTCAATATGGTTTTTCTGCCCAGGTAACAGAGGTAGCTTCCCAAGCCATTTCTTTATTTCACTGCGAATTTGGTCTCGACTTTGACTTGACTTTAACGAACTATTTTCAATTTCATGTACGCGTTTAGCTAAAGCTGCTAGTATACTGTCTCTTTCTAAAAGGTCAGTTACGTTATCTGTTTGTGTCACTGGTAGTTTATCATACCACATGTCTATTACACATCTTGTTTTAATTTCTTCCACTTCATTTATTACAGAGTTTTCATTGGGTGCAGGAACTTTGAAAAGTGCACTGTATAATTCATTATATATTTCGTCTTTTGTTATTGGTACAACATTCTTGTTTTTAACACTAGGGTAGTACTTATCTATTTCTTTCTTAATTCTTTTTTCGTATTGGACTTTTACATCATCATTGGCATGGTCAAAATTATCTAGAATAAACATATCAGCTAAATGGCCTTTGTATATTTTAAAACCAGGATCAAAGGCTTGCCTACTTTTTACAGGGTGAGGCATAGAAGCTTCAATAGCGTGCTCTAGTCTGTGCTTGTACTGTTCACCTATAGAATTTTCTTTTATTGCTTGCTGCGCTTCAATTATATTTTGGACCAATTCATCTCTCAATTGTTTTTTATTACTCTGAAGTTTAGAAAATTGTGGTAATTTTTCTATCACTGCATCTACTTCATCTTCTAGTCTGTTTTTGTACAAAAGATCATCATAAAACGTTCTAGGATCGATGTTAAGCTCTCCGATTATTTGATATAGTTTTTTAGATATATCATTTTTCTGAGAACTTACTTCTTTCTCATTTCCTGTAATAGGTAAAGACTTAGACCATTGTTCAATAGCATCAACCATAGCGGTAGCAGGGCTAGTTGAGTGGAATATTTTGGTATAATATTTTTTTATAAGATTATTATGTTTTGGGGGTTCGTTTTCTAGTCTGTGCTTGTACTGTTCACCTATAGAATTTTCTTTTATTGCTTGCTGCGCTTCAATTATATTTTGGACCAATTCATCTCTCAATTGTTTTTTATTACTCTGAAGTTTAGAAATTTGTGGTAATTTTTCTATCACTGCATCTACTTCATCTTCTAGTCTGTTTTTGTACAAATGATCATCATAAAACGTTCTAGGATCGATGTTAAGCTCTCCGATTATTTGATATAGTTTTTTAGATATATCATTTTTCTGAGAACTTACTTCTTTCTCATTTCCTGTAATAGGTAAAGACTTAGACCATTGTTCAATAGCATCAACCATAGCGGCAGCAGGGCTAGTTGAGTGGAATATTTTGGTATCATCTTTTTTTATAAGATTATTATGTTTTGGAGGTTCGTTTTCCGTTGAATTATCAGTATCATTTGGCTGTGAGTCGTTATCAATTGGATTATAGGGATCTATGGTCGGTTTTGAAGGCTGAATCGAGTCATTGAAATTGGACTTAACTTTTTCTATCCTATTAAGAAGTTGTTGGATAACCACGGCCACAACAACTTCTCGGCTTTCATCAAGAGAAAGATTTCCTATCCATTTTGCAATATATTCCGCGAATTCAGAATCAGCTTTGGTATCATTAGAATTGTTAAGTTTCATATTATCTCTTTCAGTAACCTTTTCTGTTAGTTCATTTATCATTTTGATCCGCTCTTCTCTTTCAGTCTCGCTTATAGGTAATAACGGTAAATTTTTTATCCACTGGGAAATTTCTTTTATGTATTCGATCTCAGTTTCAAATTGTTTTATTGTGTCGTCTCCAGGCTTAGGTACGTCAAGCAGTTGATTATAAACTTCTCCTTTGGTAAGTGTATTTTCATGAACCATTTTTTTTATTTCATTTAAAAGACGTACTGACCAGGCTTCCAGTTTTAACTCATCATCTGCTATGTCACTCCCATTATTTATAATGAATTCTTCTATGAAATCACCAATGTTGTCATCATTTACACCAGATATGTCTACAGATTTTTCGTTATGTAAATCATTATAATTTGTATTTCTATGTGCCATTATTTTAGTTATCAGTTGTTTTACAATAAAATTCATGTATTGGCTGTTGTGGTGCTCGTTTTCTATCGGCACGTGATCAATGAATTGCCCGATCATCGACGCTAAGGATAAATTATAATCCATAGCATCTGGTTTTGCTTCTCTCTCTTCTTCAATATCAAGGATATTGTGAGCCAAATCATTCACAAAATCAATGCGATTTCTGTTACCAGTTGTGTTGAAACTAGGAGCGACTGCGATATTCTTCAGCCAATCAGACACATCTTTAATATAATCTAATTCACGAATTAGTTTTCCGCGTGGTAGTATAGGACTAAGGCTTGCTTCCTCTAGTTTACTATCAACTTCTTTACGTGTTGGTGGGTTTAGTCTCTGAAGCCTCGCTTTTAATAAATGGCTAAAAGCACCTCGTGCTAATGGATCATCTACGTCATAATTGTGTTCGATATATTTTGATATAAACTGTTTCATAGTTTTATCGACAATGATGGTATCTTCATCGGTAGTTGTAAATTCTACTGGAACGCAACTCTTTTTATCTGTTTCTTCAAAAACTTCGGCCCTTTCCTGTTCTCTTTTTGCAAGATTAGTGAGCAGTGTTGAGTTTTGTGGTAATTCGATAACTCTTTTTTTAAGATCAGCAGCAAACTTGCCAATGTTGTTTTTATTTTCAGGTTTAACTATGCCATCCAACCATTCAGTCAGGTCTTTTAATATTTCTTGCTCTGGTCGCTTATTTGATAACTTTTCACGTAAAACATCAACTATCTCGTGTATTTTTTCATCTCTTCTGTCTCTATCAGTATCAAATAAATCCTTTTGTTCATGCATCCAAATGGATACTTCATCTCCTAAAATGTCTGTTGCCTTTGGTAAATGAAGCTCTTGAATATTTTCATTATTTTCCTGAAGCTGAGCCATCGCTTGAAGGTTATCGCGTTGCGGTTTGGTCATAGTGGGCACTTCTATATGGTTAAGTTTACGAAGAAACTCATCCATTTGTTCCTTAATTTCGTTTATATCATAAACGTTCATCTTGTTCACCCACCTGTACAGGATATGTTTTCGAAATTGGTCTGCCTCATCTATCGTTGCAATTTGTTCTAATTTAACTTGGTCTACTATTTCTCCAGCTAGATCTTTAATCATTGTTTCCTTAAATATATCTTCATCATCATCACTTTCAAACTGGGGCAGTGTTTCCATCCAATTCCATATGAGATTTGTAACTTTATCTTCATATTCTATTTCTTCGGGATTCTGTTTCAGTGGTTCCTTTTTTTTTGGCGTTGATGCTACCGGGTACGCACTAAATATATCTTCAGACACAAATGCTGATATTTTATTTATGATTGTTGGTATGCACATCATTTGAAAACGATTCGATTGATTGAGTGCTATTGTGATCTCTTTCATTATATCCTCAACAATATGCCTTGCACAACCCTCAGGTATACAATAACGATGCAGCTCCTTAAGCATCTCTTTTTTTACTTCGACTTCGCTAGTGTAAACCTTAGGATCCCAATAATTTGCAATAATATGTGCTATGGCAATTTTTATTTCATCTGGCAACACAAATTTTGTAGCACAAAGGCATTTATTTATTTCTTCATGAATTATACTTTCTGTCTGTTGAGAGTCGTGAGTGTAGCTCAAGACTCTCGGCGCTCGTGACGCTGCGATTGGCATACGACTATCTTGTTCATACTGCGCTTGGATCGCAAGTAAGCCAATAGCCAAATCTTCAGCCAATTTATAAAGTTGGACATCATTGCCTCTAGGCGAACAATGTGGGCCTAAAAGGTCACTCAAAACTTCTGCAATAGCACATTTAAGATTAAACTTTGAAGTGCTGGGATTCACGGGATTTTTAAGCATTGGAACCAGCCTTTTCAATAATACTTCAGTTACTGTAGCATCATCATATTGAATTGGCAAAGTGCTAGTTTTTGCCGCCACCCAATTAGATAATTCTTCTTCTGCTGCATCAGATAGCGACAATCTATTTCTTACTATATTATTTTTACAGGTGGTGTCTGTGTAACTATCACGATAGTTATTTTTGGTATTTTGGCTGAATTGTTTGATCTTATTAAAAAGATTGTTAGTTAAGTTATTTTTGAATGGAGTCTGATCATTTTTTTGCCCTGGATACCATATTGGTAGACTACTCAACATTTGGTCTACAGTAAACTTAAACTTTCTTTCATAATGATCAGAATTTTTGAATCCATCACCGAGATTAATAATTTTTGTGGTAAGAGTTTTAACAATATCATCTTTTTTGCGTTCTTGTTCACTATGATTTAAATAAAGAGGCACATCTTCCAACCACTGTCTTATTTCAGTTTGTACACAGACTTTGTAAATATATTTGTTCGGTGTAACTATTTCTCTCGTATCTGTTCTCTTTAAGGGGATGCTGTTATTGCCGCTACTTTTACTGGTACGACGTAAGGGTCTTCTTGGCCATTCCATATCATTATTCGACCTATTTGCAAAGAAAGGCCTTGAACAATTTCCATTGGTATCACAATTGTCGTTGTCGTATTTGTAATTAAATCTCGAAGAACTTCTTGTGTTGTAATTGGTGTTAGGTAACCTATTTATATCATTCACAGCATCATAGACAGTATCAGTAGATCTATAATTTACCTTCCCAGAGTTGAAGGGATAAGCATCAGGCATTAAGTTATCTTTATGTTGATGATCTCTGCGGATACTGTTGTCATCAGGATTTACGTTATTAAGGAATTCTGCATTCTTCTTCAATTTAAGTGCATCTTGGTTTAAACTTTTGTTAAATTTATAAGTGTGTCCATCATCAACGTTGGCGTGATTGGATTTTGAATTATGAGAATCCTTGCTGGGACCTGCGTCATTTTGCACCCAATTATTATCTACTACCGAATTATTGCCAACTGCCAGATTGGGGTTACTATCGTTTCCCTTACTAATATTGGTTGTTTTATTTGAAATAGCTTCTTTATCCTCAGGGTCCGAGTATTTGGCATTGTACTTCATATTATTATCATTTAATAGTTTACGATTTCTAACATCGTTAGACTCTGGATTATGTCTTTTACTGAAACTCGTTTCAGGTTCCACGTTGTTATCGTTAGCCATATTATTATGATTACTGGGGCCAGAACTATGTCTTTCACTATTGTTATAATTCATATAATTACGATTTGAATAATATCCCTCATTCTTGAAGTTTGCATCATTGGTCACAGTATTTTGCTCGTTTGTATCGTGAGCGACATTTCGACGATGTCTGTAATTCGTGCTATCAGATTTTATATTACGTCTTATATTACTGGACCCCGCGTCACTGTACATTGTATTTTGGTCCTTTTTATCATGACTATTATCATTTGGATAATGTCCGTTATTTCTAGAATTAGTCTTGTAACCTTTATTACCATTATGATTTGTGTTATAACCGCTGGCATTATCCACCATTGAATCATACTCATCAGTATCGTGATCCGTTCCATTTGCCCTACTATTCGATATTTGATATGAATCATGATCTGACTTCAAGTTTGTGGGGTTATCATCAAATCCATCATGATTGAGATTAGGATCATCTTCAGTATTAGTTCCTTCATTGATTTCATTAAGTATATCATTATCTTCATTGTAAATTCGATAATTCTGCCTATCACCTGGTTGATTTTGAAACCATTTATTATTGTTTATAACATAACTTTTATTTCTATCTAGAGCAGGAAGAACTGGCGAGGAAAAGATGGTTTTTGTGAGCCCAACGGATGTTGTACTTGTCGCCGCTGTGATTTTTTTTATCTGCAAACAGTAATAGCATTTTTTTTACAATTTAAATGGTAATGTATATTTATAGGTTAAGTTTTTTAGTAGGTGCCCAGAACATAAGTTAAAAACATATGATATGACGCTGTGTGGGACATCCAGATTTATTATTATTACTTACCGCATCTATGCAGCTCTCCCCGCATTGGGTGGCTTGCTTCTTTAAACTACGTGTATGTTTGTCCAACAAATGCTTTTCGTATCTTCCCTCTAGCTGTGGACAGATGTGCTGGTTGCAAGGCGGCTGCTGTGAACAAGCTTGCTGTTAAAGTGATTATACAATAGCTTGCTGTTAAAGTGATTATACAATAGCTTGCTATTAAGGCGGTTATACAATAGCTTGCTGTTAAAGTGGTTATACAATAGCTTGCTGTTAAAGTTGTTATACAATATCTTGCTATTAAATTTGTTATACAATAGCTTACTGTTAAAGTGAATTATTGTCTACATCTATTCTATATGGTGGAGCCGGCGTAGAATTTCACCACCCCACTCTTCCCGTGGGTGTCGTAAGAGGTGACTAAGGGAGACACACCGAGGGGCGGGCGGGCAGCAGCGCGCTCTGCAGAACAACTCCACCGAACTGCGATCTCCAAACCGCATGCTAGAGGATTATGGGCAATAACCCCCAAATGATAAATATTTCCAACTATAGCGCTCATTAGCGGAGACCTATGTCCTATGGACTATATTATGCTGCTGTTGTTGGTAAAAATATAAACAATATACCTTTACCCGGTTCTTCCATAGTTTCAAGCTGTTCAAATATCTCACGTCCTGTTCCTGACGCAATGGAGATCTCTCCCTGTCTCTCAAATGGTGATTTGCTGCTTTTCTCTCTCTCTCACGATGCGAGTTAACGCTGATAGGTATTCGGCTCGGTATCCTTTGTATTGTGTTCAAGGAGTTAAGAGTACCTGTTGGTTGATACGGTTTCAAAATCAGACGACTGTGGCTAAACTACTGAACCGATTTTGATGAAATTTGGCAAACGTTTTCTAGACCTGGGACATAACATAATTTATTCCGGTGTCATTTTCTCGCTGGAAAGTAAAGGGATACGCGATATAAGTGAATCCGGATTTTAATGCGGTATTTATTATTAAATGGAATGATTCAAGAGGAAAGTTTATAATGTATAGCAGAAATCTGGCCGTTACCTATGCATAGTAAAAAATATATATTATGTACCTATGTGATATATTGTATTAAGTATATCAGTCATCAGGACCCGTAAACTCTGCTTAGCTTGGGGCTAAATGATGCTGTGTGGATTTTCCAGCATTATTTATAAATTATTTCTTTGGTTCTTTCTATTATGAAAAAAAATTGTCTTCCTAGCCACAACTTACCAAAAAATGTAATGGCCATAGAATTTTGGTCACCGTTACGCAGAAAAGTCATTACGCCTTCATCATCAGGGTAACCCATGTCGAATCTTGGTGAATTATAACAGGAATTTTAAAATTTTGTAACTTTTTTGTGTTTTCTATTCAAAACAAAAGCTAAAGTGCCTTTTTTTTATAGAACTCAAAGAGAATATAACCACTACGTTCGATAGAACTTTCCGTGGTTTTATTCTCTTTGGTAGATACGTAGTATATATATGAGATATTATTATTACTCTTTGGATTTTCAAAGATCTAGGAATTCGATGGTTTCTTTTCTCTCTTACAACATATAATAGGTTCGTAGTTAACCCGCTTACATTCATAATGTTTCTTTTCTCATTGACTTTTTTAGACAGAAATCACTTCTGAGAACTTTTGTATTCTGTAGGTAGAGGAAATATTTACTTGTTTGTTTGTTTGATTTGAACAGGCTCCAAAACTACTGGACCGATTTGAAATATCTTTAGAATCAACCTGCTCTTGAATGATGGATACACAATCTTTTTTCATCTCCTATCCTCCTCGCTGAAACTGCCAGATTGTGTGTCGGTTAGACTCGACCCAGATAACATAATAGGCCTTAATTTGAACAGATTTCAGATTTCAATAACTCTACTTATTACAAAATAAGCACTTAGAAAAGTCAAATTTCGTACATTTAATTTTATAAAATAAGTTAGTAGAAGTTATTGATTTTCTCTTCAGTCCGACAGCATGTGCTTGTTAAGGCGATAGTGTCCAGTTAGGGCTCTTGTTAGGGATTAGTGCAAGGATTCGGTTGGTAAACCATATAAAGGCTTTTTGAGTGACTCGTGCCCGAGTGTTGTAGAGCAGTTTTTCGAGACGATTCCTCGTAGCAGAAATTCAAGACGGTTCAGTTCTTTACTCGATCGCTGTATTTTGTGAGCCGTAGTCAAATCAATAGATAAAATATTCCTGCCCTTTCTAACATAACCAAACAGCGTAAAAAGGATTAGAAAATATTGTTTATTGTTTTTACATCTAAATAATGACTACTTAGATACTCAAAGCTTAGATATAATTTTTTTGTACCTACTTAAACTTTTGAATGTGTATTTTCATGCAGGAAAGTTGCGAAGAGTTTTTATTAGCTAGTACTGTAGTCTTTATCAAACGAAAAGAGGTCGGTACTATAGATCATCACAATTATAAAATTATTATATTATAATATAATATACAATATATAGAATATCACTATTATAATATTATTGTTATTGTTCAACGCAAGGTTCAAAGAGAATGCCAGTGGTTTTATTCTTTTTGGTTTATTCTCTTTGAAGAATGGAGAATGCATGTTTCCCTGGAAATTCCGTCATTCTGTCACTCTGCTGTCACAGAAGTAAATCTCTTCTACGAAATTCTTTATTTTGTGAAATCGGAAAATTCTAAATTCACTCATGTTACTAGATAATGGGTATTTGATTCGTTTACGCTGTTAGCTAAGTAGAACCAAAGTGAAATGTAAGTACACGTGATATCACGCAATACCCAGTATTTACAGTTCGGAAAAATAGAACAACAGTCTGTTTGCTATGAGTGGTGTAAAACAAACGGCTCTTTGTTTAAGATAAGCACAATCATCATCATCATCATCATCAACCTATGTTAGTCCACTGCTGGACATAGGCCTCCCCTAATGAGCGCCATAGCGCCCTGTCTTCGGCTTGTCGCATCCAGCATCTGCTAGTAGTCTTTCGCAGATCGTCATCCCACCTGGCCGGAGGGCGTCCTACACTACGTTTACCGAGTCGCGGTCTCCACTCAAGAACACGTTTACCCCAGCGGTTATCGGTTCTTCGCGAAATATGGCCGGCCCACTGCCACTTCAGTTTGCTAATTCTCTGAACTATGTCGATGACTTTAGTTCTCTGTCGGATGTATTCGTTGCGAATCCTATCCTTCAGAGAAACTCCGAGCATAGCTCTTTCCGTAGCTCGCTGAGCGACTTTGAACTGGTGGACCAACCCTATCGTGAGTGTCCACGTCTGAGCACCGTAGGGCATGACTGGTAGGACGCACTGATTAAAAACTTTCGTTTTCAAACATTGCGGTATGTGTGACGAGAAGACTCGACGTAGTTTTCCGAACGCTGCCCAGCCTAGCTGGATCCTCCTCTTGGCTTCCTTCTCGAAATTGTTTTTACCCAACTGCAAAATCTGCCCGAGGTATGTGTACTCAGAAACAATTTCGAGTAGATGGCCATGTACGATCACCGGCACAATCAACAGTAAATAAATAAAAAATAAATAAATAATGCAAACAAGAATGTCACTTGATTAAGACACACAATGATAAATAATAATAGGGTAAAACCTTTTAACAAAGAAAATTACAGGGGCTGTCAACTCGCTAAGCAGAAAATGCCAACAGCACAAGTACTTGGGCATAGAACATCAAATGAGATGGCGCTATACGTTAGAAAGAGAAAGAAAATCTATGCATAAAATCTTGACATGACACCCAAATGTCCCTGTAACACTGTCATTAATTTGAATTTTGAATGAATGAAAGCCGTGCCAAACGCCAAACGGTAGACCGATATAAAATTAATTGCTTATTTTGTAATCGTAAACAACAGAACATTTTAATAATCTTGAAAGATTTCGACTTTTTGAAAGGTTATTTCGATTGACAATCAATGGCTTAAAACCGAAAGTGCGCTAAATGCCGTATTTCCACCAAAAACGGAACCGCAGATGTTTTAACTTGTGCTTTCACAGGTTTCCGCTACTATGAGGTGAGTACATTAATACTTCTACATTAATATCCGTGTCTTTATCGTCCATCGATCCATCCTCAATAAGTTCATTAATGTCGAACCATCTTCAATGACTTCATTCCATGACTTCAGGGCACGAGTATGGGCTTAATTCTGTTTTCCAGCTGGGGACTGGTCCACTGAAAAATCTTTAAAAAGCTTGCAACAACAACTTTTATTATTATGTTATGTTATCTTTCTTTCAGGTGAACTTTCACAAAAAGCTAGGAGCACAACAATGATCATCGAAAAAATGGAGCAATTATTTGATGCGTTGAATGGAGACAATCCAGATCTTAAAAAGGGAAACAAATTTGACCCAAAGGAGTCAAAATCAACGTGCTTTATTTCCTTTAGACCTTACAGGACACTTGAGTCCCCATCTTAAACACTTCATCGAAATGAAGAGATTCTTTCAATGAGATTTGTTGGTGCCAGGTCTTGTTAGAACGCCAAATGCAGTTGAGCACCTAAAAATTTGGATAAATGGTATGGTGTGAAGACCTTGGCCACATGATGACTAAACTAAGACCTGCTTGAAAATTTTTATGGTTGCAAAGGAGAATAAACATATTACAGAACATTTAAAAATGCTTGTTTTTTTAATATATCATCAAAATACTTAGGTACTGTGTGACTATCTATCAGGTGAATGGTGGATATTCAACAAAATGTTGAATATTCACCATTCATTTAATAGATAAATAGTCGCAAAGAAAGTAAGCACCTTACAAAAGATTGAATTGCGCGCCTTTTCAATTCAAATTTCCCGCCAAACTTTAGTTACCGTGGGCATAAAGTAGCGGCGCTAGTGTGCTCTAGTGTTCCTCAGACGAACGAATATATAGACCTGAAATACCTACGTGCATACCTAAAGTTAGTCTGGCACAAAGATGGCGGCCTGCTGTAGAGTTGCGCGTATTTTAACATTGAATATCGATAAGTAAGTAATTGAGTTGCACGGAGTTGAATTCTAAATTTTCGAATATTAGTAAGTAGAAGAATAAGTACCTATCTTTAAGCTCTGTTCAGTTTTATTTAAGTTTCTATACCTTGGTGATCCGTAACGGCCGTAACGGGTCATTAGCATTATATTACCCTCCGTCCTATCGTCTAAAAACGGGATACTACAATAGATTTCATCAAGTTCAATAAAAAACGCTATTTACTACGTACAGTACAGCTCAATTCAGTTAATATTAACACTACAACTTCCCCAAGCTTTGGCTGGCACTCAATTCAATGAATATCCTCTATATTCAGTACTAATACTAATATGTTCATATAAGACAATTATTTAGGTTGCCGCGCTCGGCCCAAGGTAAGTTTCGTGTGGACTGCCAGTTTCTGCAGCTTGTACCTTGATGGCGTGTGTGGAAGAGTCTTAGACAATCACTGACCTATCAAGCCCATTCCATCAAAAACTGACCTTTTTTGTAAAAACGTTGGTTTTTGCTGGAGTCGACGCCGGAAAGTTAAATCAATCATTTTCGAACACAAGGTCACTGACCTTTATTGTAAAAACGTTAGTTTAAGCTGGAGTATACAGGTAAGTTAAATAAATCAGTTTCAAATACAAAGTTAGACCTTTTTGTATTTTTGGAATTCTATGTGTCGGGGTATTTCTTCATGTTTTTTTTTATTGCATCGCGATCGCGATAGCTCCTGCGCTGCGGGAAGTGCAGTGCAGCCTCTCCGCCATTGCGTAACAAGGGACAGGCACACTGTGCCTGTCCCTTGTTACGGCTGGCGGAGGCTGCACTCCCTTCGCGCCTCCGGCTTATTATATACCTACACTCTAGGGGCTCCACGCACAAGACCACGTGGAGTCGGGGAACTCTGTGTCGGATCCGCCACTCAAATTGAATCTAATCAACTCTTCCCGGAATGCTCTGTAAAGTTTTTATATTGTTTCTGCATCCATATTTAACGACACACTTTGACCTCTAGCACCGAGGTCATTGAACTTTGGGGTCAAACCGCTGAACCAAAGTTGCACCCCTAGTGACCCTCTTAACGATGCCACAAGAAAAAACATTTGTTATAATATGCCTAAAAACATCTTTCGAAATTTTTCTAAGTCTTTCGCCTTGAAACTGAACGACATACTTTGACCTCTAGCGCCGAGGTCATTGAACTTTGGGGTGGATCACCTGAACCAAAGTTGCACCCATAGTGACCCTATTTACGTAGCCAAAAAAAATACATGTTATATATACATAAAAAAATTCGTCGAAAATTTTCTAAGTCCTGCGTCCCGTAAACTCCACCCCAACCAAAAATTCTGTCCCTGGCACCACACCTTTGAATCTTAGTTAGCTTGGTTCAAAGTTGCTGACGCTGCTGTAAAGGATTTACTTTTATTTTTGTGTTATTGGTACTGCGTCGATGAAATAATTCGTTATCGATAATCGATGTTTTGAAAATACCGAACCCTAACTCTATTTACTATGACGAATAATTTTCTCCTAAAATCACATAATATTCATAGTAAAACATTGAATGAATAAAGAAAAGCAAGCGGATCTTTATAAACTTTCCCACAAACAGCAAAATGTTTGAAAATAATAGAAAATGTAAGAAATTTTGAATGAATTCGGTACCTTTCCCATGCAACGTTATATTTTGATGTTTTTTGTTGATTTTCATGCGACAGCCAAACACTCTGCACATACACTTATAAAATACATTATTCTCCAAGTTTGCACACTATAAAAAAGCATAATTATCGCCTATTAACTCTAAATTTCCTTCATTTTCGAATAAAAACAAGTCCGGATGACAACTGATGTACTTGTTGTTGACTGCGACTAAACATGGCGACCGGCCACAGGGGGTGAGGGGTGAGGTATTTTGTGACGTCACCAAAACAATGTTGCCATTTTCAGTCATGATCAAACTGCTGTTGTCCTTTTTTACTCATGATTATCTTCATTAGTCAAAAAGAGATGCCGATATGTAAGTAACTCTGCTGTCGAAATACATCACACTTCTATAACTAACTGTTCGTAACAAGTTCGTATAGATGTTTATGCCAGATCTATATTCCTCTATAATCTAAGTAGTGTTCGCATTTTTATTCTATGGAGTCTTACTTCTTTCCGTTAGGATATTAGTGTTCTGTGGAAAATTACATTTAATTACCCAAATTAGAACTAGTATTTACAATTGAGGTAACTGCAGATTGTTCCACTGTTTTTAAATGTAATTTAATAATATTGTGGGGATTATGGGCAATAACCCCCAAATAATGATGCAATCTATGGCGCTCAATAGGGGAGGCCTATGTCCAGCAGTGGACTATTATAGGTGATGTTGATGTTGTTAATAATATTTCAGTGAACTGAAATATTATTGACTTGTTGGTTACAGGCGTAGTCACTTCCTAGAAGACTGGAGGTCGAGTTAGACCAACCGCCTTTTTCACCAACTTAATACCTAAGTTTTTAAGAAATTTTGTTTGTATATCTACATGAGAAGTTGATATATTGAGATTCAATAACTTTATTTCTTTAGGCATACAAAATCTGCAATACGGATTTATCAGAATCTGTAGAATAAATTCATATTGCAGAACCTCACGCATAGAAATATATTTGGTATCTTTATAATAAAAGTGCAAAAAGAAACCGCCCGAACAGGGACTTGAACCCTGGACCCTTGGATTAAAAGTCCAATGCTCTACCGACTGATATTTTATTAAGTATATCAGTCATCTAACCTCAGTTCAAGCTAAGTAGATTAGCTTGAGGCTGTATATACATCTAGTACTATAGCACAAGTTGTGCTGCAGCTAGATCATTGTGTGTGGATTGTCCAGCTACAAAGATATTTGGAACGAAATATAACGTACGTACATACAAACAACAACAACATCAGCCTATATCAGTCCACTGCTGGACATAGGCCTCCCCTAATGTGCACCATAGGTGGCGTTATTTCACCTGGGGGTTATTGCCCATAATCCCCACGCTGGGCATGCGGGTTGGGGATCGCAGTTCGGTGGAGTTGTTCTGCAGAGGGCGCTGCTGCCCGCCCCCCGGTGTGTTTCCCTTAGTCGCCTCTTACGACATCCACGGGAAGAGTGGGAGTGGTGAAATTCTATGCCGGCACCACGCGGCCACACTATAGCTGAATTGTCAGCAATTTATTATTTATCTTTTTGTGGCTTTAGGTAGTCCAGCTATAAGATATTAGTATTTCAACTGCAAAACAGCGTAATATTTAGGAAATTAGAGTAGGTTTTAGTCTTTTCCATCAAATTAATATCAAGGGAATCAAATCAGTTTTAGTCTTTTCAATTATTACAGCTCAACCTCGTGTCAAGAAAGTAAACAAATGACAAGCATGGCCGTCCCCGAAGGTATGGTGGCGGTGGTGAAGAATGCGGAGACGCCAGGGGGTCTGTGTGTGACATTGATGGATGGGAACCGACAGTACACCCTCATGCCTAACTCGGGTACCTATTGTATTTTTATTATTTACTAGCGGTCGCACGGGTATTTAACAATAATTTCAGAAATTATACACTTAGTATGGAGACCGGCCATTGTTCTTTGAAGCAATAACAGGAAAGTGCCATCTCGCGCGAACTCGCGTGTTTCATTCAAGCGAGTTGACGAATAAGTCAAAATAAGTGAAGAACTTCTAACCCGTTATGTTTCACAGTTTTCTTATGGATAATTATTAGTAATATTATGTTAACGGGTATTTATCGCGTTTATTTACCTTTCTTTTTTTCCTTCACTAAAATAGTACTAATAATTATGTGTTCAGATCACGTAAGTTTAAAATTTTTTTCATGAGGATTCCTAACTTTTTTAGCAGCATTGGGGTACAGTGTACATATAGTACATATTTATTTCTTCAACTAGGCTTAGTTTCGATACTGGTCCATATGTATACCTACTGTGATTGGGGTTTTTGATTTTGACTTGACACTTCTTTGACACGTAACTGGCTCTGGCCGTAGAGAAAAAGCAAGTAGCGGAGACATAAAAAAAGATGTTGAATATAATAGCGCACGGTTTGATTATTGAATTATTCATGCGAACCCTAACTTTTTTTTTTAAATATTCTATAGCCTTCGAGTATGTTCATCAGGGAAACTTCAGGTTCCTAACGGTGAAAGAATTTTTCAAATCGGTCCAATAGAGCCTAATCAATTCAAAACAAATAAACAATCCAATCTTTCTCTTTTATAATATTTAGTATAAAAAATATCTATCTATTTAGTATATTGCATTAGTATATTAGTCATCTAGTACCCATAACGCAAGTTTTTCTTATAGAGGGATGGGTGGGGGCCCTATGGTATAGGTGATGCTGTGTGGATTGTCCTATTATTTATTATTATTACTGTTTAATATAAATTAATATTTCAGAAGTGCCATTTCGCGTGCAGACGAACCCATCTCCCTACACGCAGAAAATGCAATCGACAACCACTGCAACCATCTGCGAAGGGCCCAGGAATGCGTATGACAACTCTGCCCAGGCCGTGGATGGACAGTATGCTAGCATGTATAAGGTATTTATTTTTATTTATTTATTTAAGCGCTATCCACACATTTCCGGGTCAGTTCCGGGTCAGGGCTATCCGTGTTCCGAGTTGTGTGAACAAGTTCATACAATTCCCTGACCCCTGACACGGAGCTGTGTGAACAAGTTCATACAATTTGTACGTAACCGATTTTTTCCCCGTCCCTGACGGAACACGGCCGGGACGAGTTCCCGGAAATGTGTGGATAGCGCTTTAAGGAACTAGCGGTCCGCCTGGGCTACGTAATAAGTACTGACCTATTGGGAACTCATGTATGGCATTAAAATTTTTAAAAATATTTGTCGTGGACCTCTTGGGATATACGAAACAATAGAATCATGGACCTCAGGGAAATAAGCCAACAAAACTTATACTTACTCCTTAATTTTTACAAATAGATAGGTACAAGTTGTGTTGCATTATTAAAGTTTTCATACGGATCCTTTCATCATCAAAAACCAAAATCAAAGAGACCAGAGACCTTACAGGACTCTTGGACACGTCAAAAAATACAAATTACATAAATATTACTAGGAAATAAAATAAGATACACAATAAATGGGTTACAATTGTTACCAACAAATTGTTAATTTGCCATCTATGGCGCTCATTAGGGGAGGGTTATGTCCAGCAGTGGACTATTATAGACTGGTGATGATGATGATGATGATGAATTGTTACAAATGAACAATGAGGCTGCAAAAGCTATGAACTCTGGAGCAGCCTCATAGCCTGCCTCCTTGGACAATATGACTTTTGGAAATATAAAACCATTATTAACAATTAAATGACCAAATAAGAAGTAGTATTTACAAATCGAATAATTGAACTAACTGCAGAGTCTGGCAAACAAAGCACAGCAGCTCAACTGATCCCTATATAGTGTCACCCTGGCTTATTCCCAGAGGTCCATGATTCTATTGTTTCGTATTTCCCGAGAGGTCCACGACAAATATTTCTAAAATTTTAAATTTCCATACATGAGTTCTATTAGGTAGGTAGTGTGAAATGCGACGTATTCTTACTGTAGGGGGCCGGTTGTCCTTTTTTGTTTTGAGTTATTGAGTTGATCCTTTTCCCCCTTAAACTTTCTAATATCCATATTTCGGCCCAATTTTTGAATTGATGTTTTCCTTTTGTAGATGGCGCATTGCAATCTTCAGCCGACATCGCCACCTGTGGAGTTGACAGAGTTTCCACCCCAGAGGCCTCAAGTATATCCAGGTATCTAAAGTAAAGTAGTTCGTTTTTACTTTTTATTTTTGTAGTTTAGTCTGTAAGGTATTGTTATGGGCCCTAGAATAAGTTAAGTTTAAGTTTACCATCCTTAACTGTTCTTATGTTGCCTGAAATAAATTATTCAACATCATCATCACCAACATCACCAGCCTATAATAGTCCACTGCTGGACATAGGCCTCCCCTAATGAGCGCCATAGATGGCATCATTATGTATTATTGCCCATAATCCCCACGCTGGGCATGCGGGTTGGGGATCGCAGTTCGGTGTAGTTGTTCTGCGGAAGGCGCTGCTGCCCGCCCCCCGGTGTGTTTCCCTAAGTCGCCTCTTACGACACCCACGGGAAGAGTTGGGGTGGTGGAATTCTATGCCGGCACCACACGGCACGAAATAAACTAGTAATGTATATTTATTATGGTATATTCAAATTATCTCCGAAGTGTTGGGTCATCACATCAACTCAACTTATCGAAAAAAATAAATTAATTAATTAATTATTAATATATATTTATTATGGCGAGATTCTAACTTCGACGCGAAGCGGAAATTTGATCTTCATCTTGATGTAGTCAATCTATATGTATATTTGCCCAGCAGTGAGACACACCAGGCTAATTATAAACAAATAAAAAACGCTGGACAATCCACACAGCATTACCTAGCCCCAAGTTAAGCAGAGCTTGTGTTATGGGCACTAGATGACTGATATACATAATACATACGACGACCTCGGTGGCGCGGTGGGCGAAGGTCCGCCTGCGACGCAGGAGGTTGCGGGTTCGTTTCCCGCCTCGGGAGAAATATTTGTACGATCGGCAGATAATTGTTCAGGGTGTTCTGGTCGTTTTCTATATATCTATGTTAGATATGTAACAAACAAACATACGAACAAACAAACAAACAATCAAATCTTTCCTCTTTATAATATTAGTATTGTTTTATATATAACAGTAATCTAGTAGCCATAACACAAGCTCTGCTTAACTTAGGTCTAGATGATGCTGTGTGGATTGTCCGGCATTATTTATTATTATTTATTTTACAGTACATTACATACACAGAATGCCGTGTGGTGCCGGCATAGAATTTCACCACCCCAACTCTTCCCGTGGGTGTCGTAAGAGGCGACTAAGGGAAACACAGCGGGGGGCGGGCAGCAGCGCCTTTTGCAGAACAACTACACCGAACTGCGATCCCAACCCGCATGCCCTACGTGGGGATTATGGGCAATAACCCCCAAATAATGATGCCATCTATGGCGCTCATTAGGGGAGGCCTATGTCCAGCAGTGGACTATTATAGGCTGGTGATGATGACATACATAGATATTTATAATAATTACTTGCTGCAGGTCAAGAGAACTTTGTGATAGGAGGCTGTTCCCACAGCAATCCGATTACACCTCGGAATAGCAACAGCTTTAGGATGGGAGCCAGCTGTGTTGCGCAAGGTTTGTATTTGGTATACCTATCTGTTTAACCTAATTAGCCAATATCTACGATACCTAAATGAACAGATTCAGATTCAATAACTTTATTTCTTTAGGCTTACAAAATATGCACTTAGAACGCAATTTCATCGACGGATTTTGATAAGATTGCGACACGACAGCGAAACTTCGCCCCGCGCCGAATCGCATTGCCACGAACCAGTCAATAAATAAATAAATAATGCCAGACAATCCACACAGCATCATCTAGCCCCAAGCTAAGCAGAGTAGTAATAGTCAATACTATTTATTTATTTTATTTAAACAGAATAAACAAACAAATAAAGTAATAACATCAGAGAGGCAATAAAAAAATTTGACTATAGATTAATTAGATTATTAAAACCTTTTTTACATTTATATTCAAGACTCGGTTGTTTTTGGGAAACTTAGGCGTCTTAATTTAATTTCTTCTGGCCTTTTAATTTCTTACAATTTAATTACATCATTGTTTTTGATAATTTAAGTTTTAATGTCTGTTAATTTAAGTTTTTAGATGATTATAAGATAAGAAAATGTGTATTATGCACTAGGCTATAAATCCAATTTATCCTGAACCTTGATAATGTCCCTCTTAGTAATACATTCGTAATTAAAAATATAATCTCGCTTCAAAGATTATAAAACCAGATAGTATTAGTATGTAAGTTAAAAATTTTGTTTGATGAGGTATATGTTAATCACATAAGCTAAATTCCCAAAGAGTAATTCCTTGAAAGTTTTAAGAAGCCTATGGCTTATAAAACGCTGTTAATCATAATGTTGTATTGTTTCTAGGTCGCCATACTCACACTGGAAATGTACTTTTTGTTATTTTTATTTAATAAAGAACTTTTGAAATTGAATTAAAAAAAAAATGTTTTTGATAATCATGCGAGATGATGGTAAAAGGATTCCTTAATTTTTTTTTTTGCTCGCCTTTTAATTTGAGATCCCACTTGTGTAACCGTGATTTGAACATTTGAAAGCCTTCTATCGCCTTTTCAGACAACGCTATAACCCCCATCCTAGCTATTCACATATGAAAGCCCTTTCAGATTAGACATAAACAACCCATCATAAAGGTACAGTCATTTGAAAGCCCTCTATCGCCTTTTCAAATTACGCTATCCCCCCCATCTTATAGATATTGACTTACCATTTATCGCCTTTTCAAATTAAACAATAAACCCCCTTCCTCCCACTCCCCATCTTATAGCTATTCACATTTGTAACATCATCAACATCACCAGCCTATAACAGTCCAATGCTGGACATAGGCCTCCCCTAATGAGCGCCACAGATGGCATCATTATGTGGGGGTTATTGCCCATAATACCCACGCTAGGCATGCGGGTTGGGGACCGCAGTTCGGTGTAGTTGTTCTGCAGGCGCTGCTGCCCGCCCCCCGGTGTGTTTCCCTTAATCGCCTCTTACGACACCCACGGGAAGAGTTGGGGTGGTGAAATTCTATGCCGGCACCACACGGCATCACATTTGTAAGCCTCTGTACTTTCCAGGAGTTCCCGCCCCGCGGCCCGCGCACCGACGCGACGAGTTCGCCGGCTCGCTTCGCAACTACCCGCCGATGTCGGCGGAGCGCTCCGCTGAGGTCCTACAGAGGCTGGTCAACTACTCCAACATGAGGAACAGTGAGAATCTTCATCATATAAAAATTGCTGGGTGCCCGATCCCATTTTTAGAACATTCGATTCCATTTTAGAAACATTCTATGTTTCAAGAGGATGGTTTATTATGTACTCGCGATCCGCCCCGGTATTTAACAATTTTTTTTTTATACGGAACCCTAACTTTTTTGAAATTATTCTATAGCTTATGTTCATCACAGAAAATTTCGGATTCTAATGGTAAAAGAATGTTTCAAATCGGTCCAGTTTAGGAGCCTATTCAATTCAACAAACAAACAATAAAATCTTTCCTCCTTATCTATACTAATATTATAAAGAGGAAAGATTTGATTGTTTGTTTGTTTGTATGTTTTTATGTTTGTATGTTTGTTTGTTTGTTTGAATTGAATAGGCTCCGAAACTACTGGACCAATTTAAAAAATTATTTCACCATTAGAATCCTTATTTTTTCGTGATGAACATAGGCTATTTAATATTTTCACAAAAGTTAGAGATCCGCATGAACAATTCAATAATTGAACCGTGCGCTGTATATTCAACCTCTTTTTCTATTATGGCGCGTCATAAAGAAAAAGAGGTTGCTTGCATTTTCTCTACGGCCAGTGTCAGATAAGGAGTGTCGAATCAATGTCAAAAACCCCAATGATGTTAAAAAGTAAGGGATCCGTATGAAAACTGTGAAACCCATCGTATTAGTGTGTATAATTTCTGAAATTTTTGTTTAATACCCGTGCGAAGCCGGGGTGTACTGCTAGTTACATATAAAGAGGAAAGATTTGTTTGTTTGAATTGAATAGGCTCCGAAACTACTAGACCGATTTGAAAAATTCTTTCACCATTGGAATCCTAAATTTTTTGTGATAAACATAAACATAGCTATTGAATTTTTTTCAAAAAAATTATTACCTAATTATTATAATTTTTTTCCGAATCGACAGCAAGTCACATAACTTATTAGAGTGTTCATAGGGATACCTAACTATTTTGACAATATCGGTACAATGATTGGTAGAACAAATATCTGCAGATGGTCTGCAGATATTTGTTCAGGGTGTTGTGGTCGTTTTCTATGTTATAAAAAAATATCTATGTAATTAAGTAATAATATTGTATTATCCATATCAGTTATCTAGTACCCATTAGGTATATAAGATCTGCAGGCTTACCTTGGGCTAGATACTGTACGAATCGTCCAGCATTATTTATTTATATCTCCAATCCTATAAACTTTGATCCCCAACCCGCTTTCCCAGCGTGGGGATTATGGGCAAAAACCCCCAAATGATGAACAATGCCATCTATGGCGCTCATCAGGGGAGGCCTATGTCCAGCAGTGGACTATTATAGGCTGTTGATGATGATGATGATGATAAACTTTCACCCCGGTTTCTCACTATTCCTTTCCCCCCAGATAAACACCCAGATAGACTAATGGCGGTGAAAAACCACACATCTCACAACTCACAGTTTTCAAAATGCCCTGCCCCCGAGGAGTTCCAACAGATTGACAGATTTGGGGGATCGCCAGGGGGTGTTTACGATGAGTCACCTACCAGGGATAGGTGGAAGTCTGATGAGAAGCAAAGCTTGCCAAGTTGTGATGTTCGCTCCTTAACTGAAGATATGGTGAAGGATTTTCAGAGGGATTTTGGCACTTATGTAAGATTTTTACCTTTATAGTCCGTGCATTTTTACCTTTATAGTCCGTGCATTTTTACCTTCATAGTCCGTGCATTTTTACCTTTATAGTCCGTGCATTTTTACCTTCATAGTCCGTGCATTTTTAGTCCCAAATGATAATGCCATCTATGGCGCTCATTAGGGGAGGCCTATGTCCAGTAGTGGACTATTAAAGGCTGATGATGATGATGATGATTGTAAAGAGAATGAGCTCATGGTGTTGCCATAAAAAATATTCGTGACGGTTTAGTACCTATTTATCATAAGAATGTTTGCTATTGTATAGAGAAGCTCGAGGTTTTCCTACAAAAATTTAATTCAGGCATTAGTATTTTTCAAACTTAAGAACGGTTAAGGTTAGTTAAGGGATTCGAAGTAGGTTTTTAGTTTTTGCAAAACACTTAAGAACGGTTAAGGTTAGTTAAGGGATTTGAAGTAGGTTTTTAGTTTTTGCAAAACAGTCAAATTAATTTATTACTAGGTCGGTCCGCCCCTATAGCACGCAGACATTGGTCTATGGAACTATTGAGTGTAATATTTGATTTTATTGACTAAACAGTAAATCTTCACTTTTATTTTCACAGCCAGCCAATGTTTACCCAACGATAATGGAAGGAACAAACCAGATTCCTTTTGTGCCAGCGGTAAAGGTGAGTCGTTAATAATTATGTTCATTTTTGTAAGATTATAACTCGTGTGGTGCCGGCATAGAATTTCACCACTCTTCCCGTGGGTGTCGTAAGAGGCGACTAAGGGAGACGCACCGGGGGGCGGGCAGCAGCGCCCTCTGCAGAACAACTCCACCGAACTGCGATCCCCCACCCGCATGCCTAGCGTCGGGATTATGGGCAATAACCCCCAAATGATAAATAATGTCATCTATGGCGCTCATTAGGTAGCCTAGAGGTCCAGCAATGGTTGAGCAATGGACTATTATTGGCTGACGATGTGATAACTTGTGCACATCCCAAAAAAAAACTATATCGGCGGGCCTTGAACCCGCGACCTTCCCTCACCACAGGACGCGCTAACCAACTGCGCCACGAAATCAAGTACCTTCCCGTCTAGTCAAAATTCCTTCATCAGACTCTAGCGCCTAGCTCCACCTACAGGGTAAACGAAGAAAGTCCAATCGGGGTAACAACAACAACAACAACAACAGTGTGTGTGTGTGTTTGTGTGCAACAGTGGACATTTAGGGGATGATGATGACTACCAACAAGACCTCTAATTGGAAAAGCGTTACCCTTTATACAATTAATTAATATGCACTCTTTTCTTCCAGAGACGTTATTCTGTGAATATGGAAACACAAGGTAAACCATCTCCTAAAAGTAGATTGTGTCAAAAGGAAACTAAATATTGTTTAGGGCGCTAGCGTCAGTTATCCCTTGACCACGACAGTGTGTAAACCTAATGAAACGTCGGGAAAAATAGGTAAAACGCGATAAATACCCGTTAAATACTAATAATTATGTGTTCAGATCGCGTAAGTTTAAAAATATTTATTGGCGCTAGCGATATTTGAATTCAGAGCGGAGCGAAGTATTCCATATTTGAATCATAAGCGTAGACAGGGATTCAAAGTACGTCGTTAGAGATTACATAGTTTTGGTACGGTTAGACGCTTTTTTATTACCGGCCAGGACTTTATAGAAGCCAAGTTCGTTCAAACTTTTTGATTAAATAGTGTTCCAAATTTAAAAAGTCATTTCGTCTCTGGAATATCCCACTTTGATCGAACCATGATCGATTTTATCAAGGAACTCTTTGCCTCTTTGTACATAATGGGATTAAAACAATTTCATCTTTTGTACAGAAATAGTCTAGTTTAAAAATAGCACTAGACACCGGAAAGTAATACTTGAGGAGTAAAAGACTAAGTTTCCTGGCAGATGACTTTACGAACTTACAAATTTTTAGTTAACAAGAGGGAAAATAACTATTTTAACGCGCAGCACATGCAATACAGTAGGGAAATGCAGCGTATCGTATCTTACATTGTAATTCATATTTATTATTTAGGTACTTTTTGTCTATAACTCACCACTGTAAATTATTTTATTCTTATTCTTATTCTATCGAAACCGCTTCTATGGGTCAGTTTAAATACCTGCGCAGTAGGCGATTTATACGTCTATCTATGCGTATAAATCGCCTACTGCGCAGGTTCAAAAAGAACGCTGGCGTGAACCTGCGCAGTAGGCGATTTATACGCATAGATAAACGTATAAATCGCCTACTGCGCAGGTTCACGCCAGCGTTCTTTTTACATGACGCGAACTATACTTTACTACAAAACATTATTATTTTGACGAATTCATTAGAATGTTACATACGATACGGGCGCGTCGTGATCCACATAGACCCTGATAATGTCCCTCGCTAAGGGATGGAACGTTGGTGTTCCTCCAACACGTGATAAGTTCGTAGTTAACCCGCTAACATTCATAATGTAGATTGTTTGCAGTAGTCTGCAGTTGGCTCAATATTGTATTATATAATTTATTGCAGCGGACGTTCCTACTGTCTCCAGAGAAATTTCCACCGTCCCTAGACCTCCGTCTGAAGTCAGAAACGTAATTTATTTTCGTTCCTATCTCCTAAAAATTGTATACCCTGGTATTTACTGAGCTATTTTGCTTCATAATTACTTATGTAATTGAATAAATACACTCGAGAGCAATGAATCCGGGTCACTCAAAGAATCCAAAAAATCTCGGAAAGTAAGAATGCTAGGTTAATGCAATAAATTGTATTTAATAGACAATTTAATACTCCTTAAATGAAAGTTAAAAAAATATGAGTCACCATACATTTTATTTACACAAAATTACATAAAGAAAAAAAACTGCTGATCTCTCCTTAAAACAAAAATAGGAAACATGAAATTTTTGAACTTTATGACGATTTTCTTGAATTTCAATACTTCGTATTACCTCCTCGTGCTTCCATTACTGCGTTTACGCGGTTTGGCATGCTGTACATCAAGTTCCTTATACGATTTTGGGGAATATTCTCCCATTCCTCTGTGAGAGCAATTTTGAGCTCAGGAAGCGTGATTGGGGGAGGGTTTCGTTGTTTTACGCATCTCCCTAGCTCGTCCCAAGCATGCTCGATCGGGTTGATATCCGGGCTGCGCGCTGGCCACTCCATACAAGTAATGTTCATCTCTTGAAGGTAGTCATTCACAATCCTACCTGTATGAGGTCGGGCATTGTCATGCATAAATATAGCATCCTCACCCAAATTGACCATAAATGGACCAACGTGTTCGTTGAGGATTTCTTCCACATATCTTACGCTAGTTAAAGAGCCGTTTTCTATGATCACCAGCTCTGTGCGACTTTCAGAGGAAATTCCGGCCCACACAAGTACAGACCCACCACCGTAGGCTACTTTTTCTTCGATGCATGCTTGCTTGAATCTTTCCCCTGGTCTTCTATACACTCTGTGTCTTCCATCGTGCTTGTAGAGCATAAATTTTGATTCGTCGGAGAACAATTTATTGCATTAACCTAGCATTCTTACTTTCCGAGATTTTTTGGATTCTTTGAGTGACCCGGATTCATTGCTCTCGAGTTTATATCCATCGTTTCGTCTAAGAGTCCTGTAAGGTCTAAAGGAAATAAAGCACTTTGATTTTGATTTACATATTTAAAGTCAATTTCAAAATAGTTTCTGCATACTATATTTATTTATGTATTTATTTGTAAACATGCACTTCTATCATTACTTAGGTACCTAAGTTATTTACAAAATATACTCTTAGATTTTTTAAACATGGATTGTACAATTTTATTTAGGTGGGTTGGTACTCTCCTAGCTGTACCTATCAGAACTCATATTTCCTCTTCTGAACATGCCTCCCCAAACACGGGGGTTCTACTATTTCACCATTGTAGGTGGTTTGGCAAAAGCAGTAGAGGCGTTTAATTTATACAGAAAGAACCCGCTGCCCTTCTTTGGGTAGGGTTCCTTTATTTGTCCTGTATCTCCATGGGCTGCTTCCTATAGAGTAATAACAACGCTGCATACGCTGCCTCGAGAAAATGTAAAGTTTTCCTTTAGAGCGAACTAACAAAGTCTTTTTCTAGGTAGCTGTCTTCGCTACCCCGGCATCAACAAGTCCCTCCAGATCGGGTTCGCAGCACCGCAGAGTCAAGATCATTCGGAACTCAAAGTCAATATCAATCCAGACGAATATCTCAGATGTTCTAATCTTACGAAGGAAATCCGTCCAAACATGCTTCAGCTCCGTTAATTTGGAAAATTACAGAAAAGATGGACACAAAAGAAGAAGCAAATCACAAGTGGAATTGAAAATTACTGATGATGAGCAGATAGTTGAAATCGTCCAAGATTTGACTAGGCCCTCAGCTCACCTTCGAAGTAAAAAGAAGAAAGTAAAGAAACAAAAATACGATAAGCATGATCCAAAAGTCGAACTTGATGAACGTGAAAATGAGCGGTTACTATTCTCTGAAAGAAATTTAAAGGAATTCACAAGAGAACTATCCAACGATCTACTATCTGAAATCAAGCGTCAGAATATTTTCATGCAACCCACTGACCTTTACAGAGCTAATTACTTTGACTTGCTTAAGAAGAATCGTGAGGAGTGTTTTATAGACGACATTGTGATACGATGGTTAAAGGATATACCAATCAAACGTAAAGATTACTTAGGAAGACCAATCATAAAAGAACACGTACTTAAAACAATCGGAGATAAAATCCAAAATGTGCTTATAAATAAACTAAAATATATTAGCGAAACTTCGACAAAAACGGACATTATCGATATATTAGACGATATGCCGATAAATGTAGCTGGCCATACAAGAAGATTATTTTTAAACAAAATAGTATCAGAACTAATAAGCACAGTGAAAAATTATATAAGTAAGAAAGAATGGAAGAAGCTTCCAGCTTTCTGCGATTACATTCAGCCAACGGACGAAGAAGTCAAACAGTATACAGAAAACGCAGTCACAGATTTGCAGCGCAAGTTTAGTTTATTAATTTGCCACGATACCGTAGGGCAACTGATCAATGAATTGGCTGCTATTTTACTAGACTCTATGGAAGCCATAAGACGTGGCAAAATTCGCGATGTTATTGATGAAGTAATAACAATTACATCTGAGTTCGTTAATATTTCAGAGTTTCAATCTATTTATTTTGCACATAATTTAGTATACAATTTATTTCAACAATCAAATGGTAAAAAATCCCTTTCGTGTGAATTCTTCTGCTATAGCTCACATATTCAAGAAAATATATCCAATAACTCGAATTCTTCAGTAGAAAACGAAACAGAATATGAAAGTCGTACCTATAGGCCTGATTTTGCAGGGCAAATAGCTGTACAGGTCAACGAATGGCTTTCCAGTATCAAAGGCGTTGAAAAAATTAACCCTAGCTCAAAACTTGTTATAGTCAATGACCTAACTGGTGATATTGTTGATCGACATAAGTATTTACAAATGAATCCAGCACTTTCGAACCCAGGAGTTGAAGAACTAGAACATCTTAAGTACCAAATATTCAAATGGGTGAACAAAGTTTTGGGAGAAGACAACACAGATGTCCTTTCCAAAGCACCCGATCTTTTAGCGAGGATCAAAAGCATACCCGTGAAGCAGAATGAGTCACAAGAAGGGATAGTGACTATGCCAAAGCCTACTGAACGTCCGCCAAATGTAATTAACATACAACGCAGGGACAGTAGGCCTAATGGTCAGCCTAATCAATCAAGCATCAAACCGGTGGTGGTGTTGCGGACTTCTGCTGTCCCATCGTCCGCTCAAAATAAATCAATCAAACAACTAAATGAAGAGTATGATGCCTACGTGAAGGATTGGGTTCAACGTGTACCGATAGCCGTCGCTAACTCCGAAGAGGAAGTGCTAGCAGAAAAAGCCAGACTTGGACTATATATCGGAGTATGGAAAGCTATAACTAAATTGAAAATGAGTCCGGATACACTGGACAATCCGTACCATTACCAGGATGCGCTTGATGATGAACTGGAAATTTTGTTGCAATGTTTACCACAGACTCGAGCCTTCAAAAGCAAAAAACATTTGCTTAAATCAGAACTAATAGAAAAAACAATGATTTTTAATGAACGCGTTGCGAACGCTTCCGAAGGCTCCTCTTACAGGCAACAACTGGTAGACAACGTCAATAATAGTTTACCAAAGCAGAGAGATATTAATATAGCTGGTAAAAATGCTAACAGGCTATTCGAAGAATGGCAAAAGAATATACTGGCCGAGTTGTATATCCTTACAAACAGATTCAAAATAGATGATAGAGTGAAAGCGTTAGCTTATAAAAAGAAACTAATGCAACATATAGAAAAAATGATTGATAATATCAAAGCAACCACTAAACAGGAAATTAAAGAACTTGATCATCGCACTTATGAAGATGAAATATTGGCTGCATTGGATGAAGTTCCAATACCAAGTGACGAAACTTTAAATGAAGAAGCAGCTGAAATTCTGATTTTATTAGAGGTTGAACAGTGGTTTAGGGATTTACCATTACTTCCAAGCAAAAGAGAAACAGCAAATATGGAAGCAAAGATTTTCCAAGATCTATTGGCAAGAAAGCTTTACGATATTGATGCACATTGTAATCCGATCAACCGCATTGATCTAATGAAACAAGAAATAAGACGATTTTTGGAACGATTGCCTTTAAGACAAGAAGAGAAACCAAACATGAATTTCATGATCGAGGAGCTACTCAATCGGTTAAATAACGTAAATAGCGATGTTGTCGTTGTGGGTGGCGACAAGGAAAGGAAATCCGTAACTTTTCTGGAGGGATACGATTACGATGCATTTATCAGAAATCCGCCTATATCGTCTTCGTTTCACGGCAATCCACCCCCTGACCCACATGATGGAAGTTCTTACTTAATCACTGAAGGGGCTAGAGTTCCAGATGACCAAGGCTGGCAAATGATAAGGAATCCAACGGGAATATCTGAACAGTATCTCACTATTGAAGGCTTAACCGGGCCTCGAATGTCTTCACATCCAACTCCTGCTCCCCAAAGCGGAGGCGTTCCACCTTCGAATCAATCACCTAATCAGGGGCCTTTTCAAACTGAACAAACAAAAACTGATAGTTCCTCTAATCGTCCTGGTTCTGACAATGGTAAGAAAAATCGTCGACTGTCTTCTCGATCTTTTCATAATATAATGGAAGATCAAGTAAGCGATTTGAGAAATCAAAATCAGTCAGGCTATGGGCCTCCAGCCGGTGGTTATGATCCAAACAGACTGCAGCCACCGCCAGGTGACATAAACAGAACTCGTATCCCCTGTTGTGGTATGCCAACACCTCAAGATAATGGAGCATCTGCTATGCCGAGACCACAACAGTCTGGAACAAATGGCATGGCAACACTACAAGACAATGAAGCATACGGTATATCAAGACCACTAGGTTCAAGCACACCACTAGAAAGGGTTTCTGGAACACGCCCTATGCTAACACCACAACAGGCTGGAAATAGTACACCAATATCACAAGAGCATAGGCCATCTTTCATTCCAGGACAGTTTGCGATAAATTCTATACCACGACAATCTGAAACTGGTGCTATGCTACCAGAAGATTTTATGGCATCTACTATGCCAAGACCACAAAATAGAGCTTATGGCATGCCAATACCACAGTCTGGAACATGGCCTATGCCAAGACCACAAAGCTCAAGCACGCCACAAAACTTAAGAACAGAGCAAGGAACCAATCCTAGACCAAGTACACTAGACAACGGAACTGCCCCAGAACCCACCTGCTATCGGTCAAGGTCGGTGCGCCGGTCTTCCGCGCCTCCATCCTATAGACCAAGCAGAAGTCAATATAATAATAGTCTTCCACAAACACCAGACTATTGCACCCCTTGCTTCACGCCGGACATCGAAGACCCCCAAACTCCTAGAAAGTACAGAAAAGAAAGAAGAGATTCAGCGCGGCGGAAGCTCAGTTTCGACGACTCTGAAAACGACAGCGATTCAGACTTTAGTTGCCGATGTATGGAGAAAATTTGGAGATGCAGAAGGAGAAAACCAGTTTGTGAGATGAGGAGATTTATACCTTGTGAGGATATGCCCTATTTCATGAGGATGAGGGAACCTTGCTATTATAGATCATGATTCTCCCAACAAATGCTTCACTGTACCTACACTAACTACACAAAAATTGCAACCATCTTATCATATACGAAACAAGATTGTTTTGTCACAGTCTTATATATGTAGTTAAATCATAGTTAATAACTACTTTTGTCATAAAATAGAATTGAAAATTATTTGCATGCTTTTCGTTTGAGTCGATGTTTTTCTATATCGGAAATCCTTGAAATATATTCTGTTATTACGTATTTACAATTAAATATTAACAGAAGTTAATTTGTTTTTCAAATAAATTTTGTAATGTATTGTTTTGTTTTACGTCCTTGTTTTTGTGATCGTCTTTTGTCCAAATAAAACGTTCTATAAATTCTGTGGTTTCAATGGAAATATTTTGTCTATACCTGCTATAATATAATAAAGCGAAAATATTTGATTGTTTATTTGTTTGAATTGAATAGACTATTCGACTCATTCGAAAAATTCTTTCACCATTAGAATCCTTCATTATGAACATAGGCTATAGGAAATTTTCAAAAAAGTTAGGCTTCCGTATGAAAATTTCAATTATTATTATAGCCTTCCAACCTATAAATTTTAAAAATACCCTATTGAAGCCGGGCCGGGCCCTATTTTTTTATTGATTAGTCTTGATAGATTAGGCTAAAACTTTGACTTTAATCGATTTTTATATTTTTGATTTGAATAACAATAAAAATGGAAGTGATGCGAAGTTCATGGGGTAATTTAGTTTTTAATAAAATAATCAGAAACTTCAGGCCAGCGTACTTTTAACGATGATTCCGGCTTTGCCCATCTGTGGGATAAAATAAGGAGATTTGGTACTGAACAGAGAAGTTTAATGTGCTGACTGTCGCACGACCATCGGCTGTGTACACCAATAGAGGTACAAGTCTATAAAGGTCAGTGCCTTGGTAGTTAGGGGAGGCCTATGCCCAGCTGTGGACTAACGTGGGCGATGATGATTGTCTAAGTGCTTATTTTGTAAGCCTAAAGAAATAAAGTTATTGAATCTGAATCTGAATCTGATGGTAGTGTAGGACAACAAAAAGAAATCAATCACAGTGAAAAATAGACCGATCAATCTTTGGCCCAAGGTAATTACATAATCTAGTAGGTACTACCTACCGTATTAATATATCTCACAGAAATACCTTATTAACCTTTAACACCGAAAACACGTAAATTATATATATAAATTATATATAACACAATATATTTGTGTAGAAGTCCGAATAATAATAAATAATGCTGGATAATCCACACAGCATCATCTAGCCCCAAGCTAAGCAGAGCTTGTGTGGGTTCTAGATGACGGATATACTGAATATTACATAGATATTTTTACTATAAGTACATAGAAAACGACGAGAACACCCTAAATCTGCAGATCGTGCAAACATTTGTCCTGAGGTGGGAATCGAACCCGCAACCTCTTAGTTTCATGCTCGCTTCTTTATCTTAAAAAGATTGAAGTAAAAATGAAAGCGATCCGTTTATTTCGCATTCTTATGCAATTTTATTTGTTTTGCGTGACGTGTCCAAGATTCCTGTAAGGTCTAAAGGTAACAATCTTCTTCTTTGTCGTATTCTTCATTGCTGAAGGTCGTTGTCGTCCTGGAAAGCTTTTGCGGAGACGCTGATGAACCGCTTCTAGGCTACTCTGTCTTCGGCCTGTCTCGCGGCTGGTAAGGTGAGTTATTGCCTTAATCTGGTCACACCAGCGAGTAGGTGATCAAAATCAAAATCAAAATCAAAGTGCTTTATTTCCTTTAGACCTTACAGGACTCTTGGACACGTCACAAAATACAAATTACATTTATTTATTTATTTATTGCATTCATGTCCTTTACAAGATGTTACAATTTAATAGGTAGAAATTACATGAACCCTGTAAGGGCGTGGCATAATTCTGAGTTCTTAGTTTTACACATTAGTAATACTGGGAAATAAAAAGATCACTTTGATTAATTGTTCACTTCAATCTTTTTAAGGTAAAGTAAAGAGCGAACAAGAAACCTTTACCTTGTTAGTTTTCGAGTTGGAGCAAAACTCGTCCCAAACTTTTTTGTCATCTAGATAATCTGATACTTTAAAGTAAGCCTTTTTGCAAAGAACCAGTTTTAACAATCCGTTTAAATTTATTTATAGATAATTTTTGCAACTCACTTGGAGTTCTGTTGTAGAAGCGTATACATTGCCCTTTAAAAGATACATTAATCTTACGTAGCCTAGTAGTGGGCACAGCGAGTTTATTCTTATTTCTAGTATTAACATCGATCGTCCTCTTGGTCTATTCCTCTCTACCTTGCCTAGTATTACCAGTTTTTCTAGATTATCTGGTTGCCTTCGGGCGATATGGCCAATAAAACTGAGGAGGAAAGGTAGCAAAGCACTTTGATATTCGACTAGCGGTCCGCCCCGGCTTCGCACGGGTATTTAACTATTGAATTTTTCATGCGGATCCCTGACGTTTATGATATATTCTATAGCCTACGTTCATTAGGGAAAATATGATTCCAAAGGTGAAAGAATTTTTTAAATCAGTGCAGTAGTTTCGGAGCCTATTCAATTCAAACAAAAAACCAAATAATTAAATATTTCCTCTATAATATATGTATAGATAATACACGAACAAGAATAGCCAAGTGAAGTGTGATCAAGAAAGTTTAATCGCTTCTCGGCCTTTTGGCTAAGATCAAAGTGTAGTATCAAGAAAGTTAGGAACGCAGGCTCCGTTCTGTAACTTTTTCTGAGTCTTAAGTATAGTTAATCTGTGGGCAAAGATCATAGAGTTTCATAAATAATGAGATAAATAATCATAAATATTGAAGTATTAAGCATAGACATAGAAATTGTCTATAGCTTATTTAGATTTTGATATTTATTTTCAAGTGATCGTGTCAGAATTTTATAAAATGCGATAAAATTCTAGCATTTCTTATTTTTGACTAGTTTTATCAGTTTTCCTGTAAATTATTTTGTTTTATCATGTAAGTGTTTAATTATGTTAATTTTCTGGTCCTGGAATCGATAAATATGTATGACCTCAGCCGTGTGGTGCCGGCCTAGAATTTCACCACCCCAACTCTTCCCGTGGGTGTCGTAAGAGGCGACTAAGGGAATCACACCGGGAGGCGGGCAGCAGCGCCCTCTGCAGAACAACTCCACCGAACTGCGATCCCCAACCCGCATGCCCAGCGTGGGGATTATGGGCAATAACCCCCAAATTATGAGTAATGCATTCTATGGCGCTCATTAGGGGAGGCCTATGTCCAGCAGTGGACTATCATAGGCTGTTGATGTTGTTGATGCTTAAATTAGCTTTTTTTTAATTCGTTAGTTTTGTAGCAATTGACATACTTTCACAATGTTGTCCAATTATATTACACAACAAATTAATGAAATAGGATTTGTAATTTAAAAAAAAAGTTCAAAAATATTTGTATTGAGATATACAGTGGTGGTCACATAATTAAAGACACTGGAAGCATATTGAAATAACTAAGCTATTCCTCTGTATATATTTTATCAGACTGCCATTGTAACTTGCTGCACTATTAATTTGTATTTGTGTTGTTATTGTGTAATGTTAAAACGAAACATTTACAACAAAACTTGCCTTTTACTCTGTAAAACTTAAAAGTAAGCAGTGTAAGTAAAATATAAGATAAGTAAGATCTGGCCATATAATTAAAGACGCTACATTGCGTAACAAGATTTTTTTTAAAATAGAGTAATCATTGAAATTATCTTAGTACAGTTAGTACGTAGGATTTCTAACACATTTTTATAAAGCATTCCGATGCGTATCAATACTTGGTCGCATGTCCTTTTGCAGCAATAACAGCACGACATCTCTTAGCCATGGAAGCGATCAATTTTGTACAAGCTTGTACCGGAATTTGTTCCCACGCTTCTGTAAAAGCTGTGTAAAGTTGATCGACGTTTGATGTACGCTTTGCCGCCACTGTCTTCTTCACCTGGTACCACAAGTTTTCGATTGGATTTAAATCCGGACTGTACGGGGGCCAATCCAAAACTGTCACAAACTGGTTCCTTAAGAAATCTTTTACTACTTTTGCGGTGTGTTTCGGATCATTATCCTGTTGAAAAGTCCAAATGACTGGTAAATTTTGCTCAGCATAGGGCAGCATGGTTTCTTCTAAAATATTTTTGTACTGGTATTTATCCATATTGCCTTCTATCTTCCTGACAGGTCCGACACCAAGTCCTGAAAAACAGCCCCAAACTTTGATATTTCCCCCTCCATGTTTCACTACTTTCTTGGTATACTTCGGATCCATTTCTTTGTTCGGGGGGCGTCTAACATATTGTTTTCCGTCAGAATTAATCATATTAATTTTTGTTTCATCCGAAAAAAGCACATTTTTCCAGTCTCGTTCAGTCCAGTGTTCATATTTTTTAGCAAACGCTAACCTTGCCTTAACATTTTGCTTTTTCAAAAGTGGCACCTTCCTAGACACTCTTCCGTACAAGTTTGCCTCACATAGTCTCCGTCTAATTGTCCTTGCAGACACACCCGTCGACCCTCCTGCCCCATATATTTCCGAGCGGATCAGTTCTGATCCTTTGAAAGGTTCCTTTTTTGCCAACAACACCATCTTAGAGTCTTCCCGCGGAGTGGTTTTTCTAGGTCTCGGTTTTCTGGATATGTTTTCGGTCGTATTGAACTTCTTGAAATGCTTTATAGCATTCATAACCATGTCCTTAGAACAGCTCAAATGGTTTGCGATTTTTCTGTATGACCAACCTTTGCTATGGAAGTTCAAGATTATCTTTCTAGTAGACGAATCGCAACTCTTGTTTTTTCCCATATCGTTTGGTGTAAAACGTATTAATTTGAATACAAAAACTAAAATATTATAGTTAATGTCGACGTTTCCTGCAAATACGCGGCAAAACAATGAAAAACCGAATGTAGTTCTTTTTTCTTTTTTTAAATTCAGAACACAGCGTTCACTGTCTTTAATTAGCTGGCCAGCTACAGGTACGTTAAAAAAGTTTGTATTAGATTCGGATAGTGAGCAGTGTCTAAACTACTAAGCAACACAACTTTTTTTGTCCCCCATTTTAAGAATACAACGTCATGTATGATTTAGTAACAATTACATTATATTCAATACCTACTTTGGCTAATGGTAGTGCCAAAATCAAGTTTATTGTGATCAATTACGGGGTGTCTCTAATTATGTGTCCACCACTGTATATAATATATATCTATTTCTTCAAATTCTCCATACAAGACGTAAATTCATAGATAAAGACGTTTTATGTGATCACGAGCGGAATTTAACAAAAAAAATATTTTTCATACAGGTCCCTAACTTTTTAAATTATTCTACAGCCTATGTTTGTCATAGAAAATTTAGGATTATAATAGTAAAATAATTTTTCAAATCGATCCAGGAGTTTCGTAGCCTATTCAATTCAAACAAACAAACAGACAATCAAATCTTTCCTCTTTATAATTAGTATAAATAAACATCTTAACTTACGCATATAAATGTGATGAAAAGAGACAACGCCGTTGACTTCGATGTTGATGATGATGATGCTTGCAGGCCAACACCCCACGGCGAGGATTGGCAGGCCGTTCCCAGACCTGACTTATGTTACTCCGTGTCACGGCTGCTAAAGATGACAGTAAGTATACTATTCGCCGTGTGCCGTGTGGTACCGGCATAGAATTTCACCAGCCCAACTCCTCCCGTGGGTGTCGTAAGAGGCGACTAAGGGAAACACAGCGGGGGCGGGCAGCAGCGCCCTCTGCAGAACAACTACACCGAACTGCGATCCCCAACCCGCATGCCCATCGTGGGGATTATGGGCAATAACCCCCAAATAATGATGCCATCTATGGCGCTCATTAGGGGAGGCCTATGTCCAGCAGTGGACTATTGTAGGCTGGTGATGTTGATGTTGAAGTATACTATTTGTTTGTCCCGAGGTGGGAATCGAACCCACAACCTCCTGCGCAGGCGGACCTTCGCCCACCACGGCACAGATGTCGTATTCATCATCTACCTATACCCTGTACCTATATTAATAACCAAGACGTTTTTCCAGCATATTCCCTTACCGGATAATTAATAAAAACAGCAACAACTGCAATAACAGGATCAGCAACAACTGCAATAACAGCAATAGCAATGGAAGCCGATGGCTTGGTCGCTATAGTCCAGGGAATCCAGGACTGCGGTCTTGCGGTCACGGTGATCAACAAACAACATTTCATCAACTGTGAGTTACCAACAAACCAAACAAACAAATGCAAATACTGCTGTGGTAACTACCTCTAGAGGTATAGTTACCACAACATAATAGGTATGCTATAAGTGGTGTAGTTATTATATTGTTTTAACGTTGGTTATTTAATTAATAAGATAAGATAATAATGTCTTCATTGCACCTTATAAAACAGCAACTACTACTTATATCTCCTGTGGTACAATCCGCGGCTTTATCGCTAAAAGCGATCTCTTCCAGGCAGCCTTTGGATGGACAGTATCGGGTTGTAAAAAAATAATGTATGAATTAACATGAATGTTATAGTTTTTCAGCTACTAATCTTGCCTTACCTGCATCATTCTTTCTTATTTGTACCTTGTATTGTATTAGAAACAAATAAGAAAGAAAATATCATAATATAATATCATACAAATAAGAAATTTTAAAATAATAATATTTTATTTTTTTATTAATAATTTATTTTCAACAATATTTTTTTTTCTTTTTTTTTAGAGTAATAATTTTGTTGTATTTTCTATATTAAAAAAATTATTTTTTAACGAGATAAATAATTAAATGAAGTGGAATAATAATAATATTTTATTTTTTTATTAATAATTTATTTTTTACAGTATTTTTTTCTTATTTCTTTTTTATATTAATTTTAATGTCAATTGCTTTATCTATATTAATTTATGTCTGTTGTTGTGGAGCCGATTAAATGTATCTTTATCTTTAATCCAGCGCTGAGGTCTAGCAGCCAGAAATCTGGATCCTGCAGGCCGTCCATCGAGATTCCCGACCGAGGATCTTTCAACAATAATGCTTCGCAAATTACAGATGGACACTATACCAGCACCTACCAGGTAAAACAGTAAAACCAATCTTGCAACGCAGATTTCACATTTTGATAACTTTATTTCTTGAGGCTAAAGCGGAGTTGACACGATCAGAGTCTGCTCGGACCAAGTAGACTCGGATACCTACTCGGATGCAATTCGGATTGTGGCAACCCTTATTCGTCGTCCGAGTGCGCTCGTACTAAGGGTTGCCACTATCCGAGTTGCGTCCGATTAGGTTTCCGAGTCCACTCGGTCCGAGCTCTGATCGTGTCAACGCAGCTTTACAAAATAACCACTGACATAAGTCAAATTACATATTTACTAGCGGTGCGCCCTGGCTTCGCATGGGTTTTTTTCATGCGGAACCCTAATTTTTTGAAAATATTCTTAAGGTAGCCTATGTTCATCACGGACAATTTAGGATTCTAATGGTGTAAGAATTTTTCAAATCGGTCCATTAGTTTCGGAGCCCATTCAATTCAAACAATCAAATCTTAGTATAGATAATAAATAATTATAAAATAAGAAATGAGGTGTTATTGATTTTAATTTTGTTCTGAGGAGAAAAATATAGGGTTATTATTGTTGTTATTTTTCGGATTCTGTAAAGCCTGACTGCTGAACTCAAAATTTTAATAGTAATTTTAATATTTATGTTAAATTTTAATGTTTTATGTGTAATTTTAATATAATAAGTGTAATTGTGATTTTAATGGACTTGTCTGAATAAACAAACTTTTTATTATATCTATAGGTACTAATATTATAAAGAGATTAGAATGATTTTAATGGACTTGCCTGAATAAACAAACTTTTTATTATATCTATACTAATATTATAAAGAGATTAGAATCCTCCATTTTCAGTGATGAATTCAGCGTTAGAATATTTTCAAAAAAATTAGGGTTCCGCATGTAAATTGATTTTTTTATTAAATATCCGTGCGAAGCCTGGCGGACCGCTAGTTTATTTTAAAGCTCATGTTTCAGTTTATTCGCAGGTGGCTCATTGCAACGCCAAGCCGACCTCACCTCGGCAGTACGTGACAGAATTCCCTCCACAGAGACTGGACCGAAGCCCCAGTAAGTCTATCTAAGAGTCTATTGGATCTCGGGGCAAAGGCGTTTTACAACTTACAAGCTCTTATATATTAGTTTGTAAAGGTTTTTATATAGATGCTCATAATATAAGTATTACTGTTTTTGACCGCGCACACACGAAATGATACCTTAAGATATTTAAAGATTATCTTATAGAAGCATAGATAACAGAGATAACAATTATGTCAATCACTAGGTGCGTGAGTTGGTTGTAGCTTTATAGCATTACAATAAATGTGAATATTTAAGTGGGGACCAACGGGAAGCGTACTTCCCGTTGGTCCCCATGTAAATGTGGGGACGAAGATTGGGGACGAGCGGGAATAGGGAATAACCCGCACATTTCAACAAAAATTTATAATAAAATGATAAAACCAAAACTTCTAAGCGTCTTGGCAGAAAATTCTACTTATATTTATTTTTGTAAGTTATTACAATAATGTTTCAGATCAAGGCAACTTCCAAATCGGCACTGGAGAGTACTCCATGGCCCCTGGCACGTCGCGAGCTAGGAACATATCGAGCACTGATCCAAATTCTGGCTTAGAATACAGCTGGCTGAATAACAGTACGTATATATTTATTTATTGCATTCATGTCCTTTACAAGGTGTTACATTTTAAAAGATAGAAATTACATGAACCCTGTAAGGGCGTGGCAACATTCTGAGTACTTAGTTTGAAAATTTAATACATTATAATATAACACATAATAACACTACGTATGTATATTGGTATATTAGACAGTTTCACTTTATTTATTTCATAAGCAATTTACATTGTGCATGAACGAACATAATTATAAATAAATCTTACAAGTACGTATACAGACATTAGTAATTATAAACACATAAAAAATAAAATAAAATTAGATGATCAAAATTAATAGCATGCAATTAAAAAAATAGTAAAAAGTAAAAAAGAGCTTCAGCAAAAGTTTTCTTAAATTATCTTAAAAGTATTTGGGTTGTCAAAAATGAAATGAAATCCGCGTCTCGGTCGCGTAGGTGTACAAGGCGTCATTGAATCGTCATCGTAGCGTCGGCGCGGCTGACGCTTTCTCTTTCTCGTCCCACCAGTTTTGGCGATTGTAGCATAACATATACAACAATCTACCCGAGTACTGTACTCGCAGTCGCTATATGTTACTCTCAAGACTCGTTATCCTTTAATTTAAGCATGTCTGTTTGTAATGTCTTATTTTTTGTATAAAGAACTGTCTATCTATCTATTTTATGAATCATAAATAAAACCCCACATAGTGTGGGTTTAAGGGCAAAGGGTGCCTTATTCTAATAAATCTTTAACTACTACAGGACCCTCAGTTGTATCAGGCCGTCTGTCACCTGGTCGCCACTCCGAGTCTCCGGGTCGCGTGACCGAGGTGCGACCAGGTCTGTCTCCAAACGGATGCATATCTCCTACAGGTAGACGGAATCTAGCATTTTTTCTGCTCGCGGCTCCACAAGCGTTTTTTTATATGGGATATCCCATTGTTTTTATCTCATATTTTTGAAAGTAGTAGGTATATATTTAAACTAGCGGTCCGCCCCGGCTTCGCACGGGTTTAACATAAATTGAATTTTTCATACGGATCCCTAACTTAGTTTGATTCTATAGCCTATGTTCATCAGGGAAAATTTAGGATTATATTATATGTTGAAAGAATTTTTCAATTCGGTCCAGTAGTGTCGGATCCTATTAAACCAATAATGAAATCATTGCTCTTCATAGTACTAGTACCTATAGATAAAAAACATTTACGTAGGTTAAAAGAAGCCTATGTCAGCACCTAATTCTATGCCAAATTCAGATGATTCATTGATGATTGATGATTGATTCACTGATGCAGTGGTTTTGACGTGATGATGTGACAAACAGAAATACATCCATCCATCTTCGAATCAAAATTTTGAGTTTATACTAGCGACCCACTCCGGCTTCGCACGGGTGCAATGCAGTACATACAAAATCCTTACTCTTGCATCACTCTATCTAATAAAAAACCGCATCAAAATCCGTAGAGTATTTTTTTTATAACTTATAGACCTCCGTTTGACCAGAGTAGTTTTAAAGATCTGAGCATACATAGGGACAAACAGCCAGACAGTCGGAAGCGACTTTATACTATGTAGTGTAATAGTATGAATAACGGTGGTATCCACACTTTGGTAGGTACGTTTAACTTAGAATCTCTCTCTGTTAACCTTATTCTACTTTTTCCAGGTCACAAGTCCCCTAAAGGTCACTTTTCCCCGTCGGGTCGACTGACCCCGTCGGGTCGGCTGACCCTGTCGGGTCGGCTGATCTCCCTCTTTTAACTTAACTTCTGTACTTTTTCCAGGTCGCAAGTCCCCTAAAGGTCACTTATCCCCGTCGGGTCGACTGACCCCGTCAGGCTTGTCGCCGCTCGGCTGGACACCCCCTGCTATAACGGGCCCGGCGGACTCCGATACGTTTGCGAATTCACTACGAAGGTATTAAATAAATAAATAATGCATGACAATCCTCACAGCATCATCCAGCCTCTAACCACAGTATATGTATCAACATCACCAGACTATAATAGTCCACTGCTGGACATAGGCCTCCCCAATTGTGACGCGCACTGTACATTAAACAACGAAAAGTGAATAAAGGCTATCTAATTTACTAGCATTCTTAGATACCTACATAAATTAAACTTTAAAACTTGGTGGGTACTTATTATTCCTTGGTATATCTGCTTAGTTAGGGCACAGTATACATATACTCAACATATACTATGCCGTGTGGTGCCGGCATAGAATTTCACCACCCCAACTCTTCCCGTGGGTGTCGTAAGAGGCGACTAAGGGAAACACAGCGGCGGCGGGCAGCAGCGCCTTCTGCAGAACAACTGCACCGAACTGCGATCCCCAATCCACATGCCCAGCGTGGGGATTATGGGCAATAACCCCCAAATAATGATGCCATCTATGGCGCTCATTAGGGGAGGCCTATGTCCAGCAGTGGACTATTATAGGCTGGTGATGTTGTGTTGATGTTGTACCTCTACATTCATCATGCACACCACTACAAAGGGTCGTAGAACAAACGTTGTTGCTGATCATTCTAGGAATCTGGTTACCGAAGGTTGCTGGTGTTTTAAAAATAACCCTGTATATGTACCTACGTGTTATGTAAAATATATTATGTAAAATATTATTTATATTAATAAATTCTTGTATTCTTGTACTCAGATACCCGCTGACCTCCTCCGATCGAAATGGCTCCTCAGAGCTTGTGCAGAAATTACTGAATTACACTCAAAACAAACACTGTTCGTAAATTATTTGTTTTTCTTTAATACATAGTATTTTTCCATGTCAATATTTCCCTCCATTAAATAATTTGGGATAAACTTAGTAAGCAATCACCCGTACCAGCATAAAACTTTCACAATTTTTTTTAAAGTAACAACAAGGTATTAATTTTTTTTTTCGCTTCTTAACTTTTTATTGAAAAGATTGAAGTGAACAAAAAATCAATGTAGGTAATTACTTTATTTCCCATTATTACTTATTTAATAGTCAAAGATTCCTTGAAGGTCTAAAAGAAACAAAGCACTTTAATATCATAGTTGATATTTGAGTATACTGTCCTCTATTAATTACTAGTTATACAGTAAAAAAGATCAATAGCGAAAGTTTGTTTTTCACGACAATGGTACTGTGACTTGAAAAACAACTTTCGCTTTATGTCCGGAACACTTATAGTTTTCGTCATCATCAGCCCATGTTAGTCCACAGCTGGACATAGGCCTCTAATGAGCGCCATAGCGCCTTGTCATTAGCTTTCGATTAATAAAAAAATTAATTATTTTTTTTTCAGCGTCCAAAATGTCGATGAAGAAATCTCGCTCGCCTCACGAGAGCCCAACCAGAGATGTTATGAGTAGGAATATACAAACGTACACGAGGAATAAAAGTGAACCTATCAAGGATCCCGGACTTAGCAATACGAACAATAAAATACAGCTCAACGTGTCTGAAAAAGGGATTAAGGGCCTGAACTTACCAGTGACAAGGTCAACTTCGCCGTATAGGGTACTTTCGCCTAAGAGGTCAACATCGCCCTTTAAAGTTTTGCCAAAGAAGTCAACTTCGCCTGAAAGGGTACTCTCGCCTGAGAGGACAATTTCGCCCGATAGGGTTCTCTCGCCTGACAGGTCAACTTCGCACTATATGGTTCTTACGCCTAAGAGATCAACTTCGCCCGATACGGTACTTTCGCCTAAGAGGTCACATTCACCCTATATGGCACTTTCGCCTAAGAAATCAACTTCGCCTAAGAGATCAACTTCGCCCAAAAGGTCACCTTCGCTCAAGAGGTCAAAGTCACCGGATATTGATAATTTGCCCGGGACGTCGACTTCGCCTGAGGTCTTGATCACGCCATTCAAGATTAGGTAAATATAATTTTTTTTACTTTAGCTAACCTAAGGATAGACATTATAAGTCGAGTAGATAATGATTGGGATCATAATCATGCCGTGCGTTCCCGCTTAGATTAGCTACACGAGGAATGCGGCCATGCGGGCACTGGAATTTATTCTTTTTTTATTTGTTTATTATTAATTAGAATAGCGATAACGCCTCGTTGTGTGTTAAATAATTTTGCAGTGCCATTTCGTACCTTGTGAAAACCTAACCAACCATTAACTTAGTTAGACCTAAGAATGAATGCACTTACTTATAACCAAAATTAATAAAATATAAAATAAACATAGCGTCCAGATCTTATAATAATTTTGCTGTAGATTTAACGTGACATAAATAAGTAATGCTGGACAATTCACACAGCATTATTATGTAGCCCCAAGCTAAGCAGAGCTAGATAACAGATAATGTACATAATAATATGCGAGTACATAGATAGTTATTTTTCCTATACATAGAAAACATAAGTACATAGAAAACGACCAGAACACCCTGAAAAGATTGCAGATTGTACAAACATTTATCCCAAGGCGGGAATTGAAACCGCAACCTCCTGCGTCGCAGGCGGACCTTCGCCCACCACAGAGGTCGTCATACAAACCATAAGTTTTATAAAAAGTTTTATTATTGATCTTCATCATCAGCATCATCAGCCTATAATAGTCCACTGTTGATTATTGATTATTGATCTAGGAACAATACAAACTACGAGTACCTGAAGCCAGACCGCAGCCGGCGAGTTGAAGTGAGGTACTTGGACGACGTGAGGAAGTGCATCCGTGAGACCCTCAAGCAGATCTACGATGAGGAACCGCCTCCCACCGCTGTGAGTATACGACCTCTGAGGCGCAGGCAAAAGAAAAAAAAACTTATACCACATACCCAAAATTTTCAGGGACGGGCATTCTCGTTTCGGCACTCTCTAAATGCCAAAGACATTTTCCCCTGGATGCGTAACTCGGCAGATCAAGCTCTACTACGCCGCTGCCACTAAGTCAGCCTTTTAGCCTATCTGACCGAAATTGTCTTGTCAGTGCGTCGTTGGTTCTCGAGGAGAAACATTCGTTAAAAAAATACTAAGTGAAAAAAAGGGGATAATGTCTTTGCTTAATGCACACGGAGTGTCATTTAGTTATATTAATTAATTATTTATTTATAAGTACAGTAACTAACACAAATAAAAAAACAATTACACTAATTACTATTGTTCAATTTCCCTAGTCTAGCCAAGCCCTTTTGGCTGTCTAATTCTTGTAAATATAACGCTACCTATGATTTTCATTGTGAGATTCAAGCGAAAGCTAGTAGAGGAGCTGGTTTTCAGACAGGACATGACTTGGTAGTGTCGTGGTACAATTATACACAAAGAAAGAATAATACATAGGTAGAAGCGGATAAGAAAAAATAATTGTAGGCGAAGGTCCTTCGGCACAGTTTGTGGGTACGACTCCGCCAGTGATTTGCCACCAATCGTAAATATTCCACTATTCCCATCAAATATTAACTGGGTTATTTTTTATGCAAGTTTCCCTTTATACATCTTTGGTGCAGGGGCGAAATGTCAACTAGCAAAGCACCAGCGGCTCTATTGTCTAACTCAACTGGTAATGGTAATCGGCTTCAGTTTGGCATTTCAAATCTAGCCTGGACATCGATTGCCACTTTCGTATTGTGTAAAAATAGCAGAAACCGAAGACCAGTTGAATACCTTAGACAATACCGACAACATACTGACTGGGTGTACAACTGGTGATCGGATTGAAGTTCACTGGTAATGGATTTCAAGTTAGACAATAAGGCTGCAGGTTGCGGGTTCGGTAGAAAAATTAAACTAAACTAAAAGAATACCAAAACTTTGTTCCATAGCGGGAGCTTTAGAACAAATTTTTGGACGTACTACATGCTGTGTGAATTGTTCGAAATTATTTATTTATATTTAATTTAATTTAATTTATTACGCAGATTTGCAAAAACGTGAAAAATCGATACAGTCGGCACAGAAGACTGTTCCACGAAGACACTGAAAAGGTACTATAGTAGAAAAAAAAATATTTTCTCTAAAGAATAGAAAAACGAAACTTTCAATCAATAAGTATAAACATTTTTAAACTATGAAAGGATGTTAAATAACCTAGCTAGATGTCGTTCAATTTACCATAAGTCCAGCTGCATTGAAAATGATGATACTTTCTAGCTACCCGGGCACCAGGTGACCTAACCCGCGGGCAGAACCTAGTACTTTTAACTATATATCTAACTAGAGGCCCGCCCCGGCTTCGCACGGGTATTAAACAAAAATTTCAGAAATTATACACACTGACACGATGTGTTTCACAGTTTTCATACGGATCCCTTACTTTTTCTAACAGCATTGGGATTTTTGACATTGACTCGACATTCCAAAACTGACACTGGCCGTAGAGAAAAAGCAAGCACCGTGCGCTATACAACCTCTTTTTCTATTCTGACGCGCCATAATAGAAAAAGAGGTTGAATATACAGCCCACGCCACGGTTCAATTATTGAATTTTTCATGCGGATCCCTAACTTTTTTGAAAATATTATATAGCCTATGTTCATCACGGAAAATTAAGGATTCTAATGGTGAAAGAATTTTTTAACTCGGTCCAGTAGTTTCGGAGCCTATTCAATTCAAACATACAAACAATCAAACAAACAAATATACAAACAAACAAACAAACAATTAAATCTTTCCTCTTTATAATATTAGTATAGATAGAAGTCCCTTCCTACTTACATTGTTCCGCCCATTTTGCAACGTTTCCGTGTTTATTTTTTCTGTTCGTTTTTCTATCTTGCTGTGCAATAAAGAGTAGGTATTTGTATTTATTTATTTATTCAAATTATGTACTCTACCTTTACAGGCCTACCAAATGTAGTAGAGTACCTAGTGATTACAATAAATAAATAATGCCGAACAATCCACACAGCATCATCTAGCCCCAAGCTAAGCAGAGCTTGTGTTATGGGTACTAGATGACTGATATACATAATACAATATTATTACTTAGATAGATATTTTATATTATACGTAGAAAACGACCAGAACACCCTGAACAAATATCTGCAGATCGTACAAATATTTGTCCCGAGGCGGGAATCGAATCCGCAACCTCCTGCGGCGGAGGCGGACCTTCGCCCACCGCGCCACAGAGGTCGTCGAATAATAATCATAAAAATAAGTTAATTATGTACGGCTGCTAGGGAGGGTACAGACAGAGACCGAGTTCTGGGTGCAAAAATTTAATTAAAATAAATGAAATTACAAATTAACTTTTACTAATTGACTCCATCGATATTAGATTGGAAGTGAGTCGGTGAATTACAAATAACCATGGGAATAAAAGATACCGCGACACTCATTATAACTAAAACTCGGATCAGCACACATTGTCTCTTTCCTGTTACCGCGCCCGGGTGGTTCAATCATTACGAAAACTGCATGAATTCTTGGTAAACGGTAACAGCGATAACTAAGTGTCTGTCTTGATGTTGCAATATTATAACAAGTTACACTAAAACAAAAATATAGAAACCTTAATTTAACCCAAAAATTAATAAGGTATTGTATTGTAGTGTATTGTATTGTTCTTTCTATTTCAGAGATCCGCCACGGATCCAGACGATACAAAAAATACTGATACAGGTCAAGGTAATATTATTTTAATCACATCTTGAAGGCATATCGATACTTTTTGATTTTATTGTCAGCTTTAAATCTTCACGAACTACGAAAAACCCTTTGAACCCTTTGTAACCTTTTTTAAATAAACGCTATCTATCTATATAAATAAACGGAAATATTAAGGTCCACAGTGACAAATGTTAACATCGCCTATTGGCTATAACAGAGTAATAATCTCGCAGCGTAAGAATTGACGCCTCCAACCAGCCTGGGGATGACGTAAGGGTTACGCTACCAGGAGACGGTCAGAAATAGTGCATGCATTCGAACACGTTTTAGGCCTCGAAGTATCTAACCAATATTATTATTATTCCACTTCATTTAATTATTTATCTCGTTAAAAAATACATTTTTTACTATAGAAAATACAACAAAATTATTATAAAATAACTCTACAGTAAAAAATATATCAAAACGGTGGATCACCGACCGCGAAGCTAGGCTCAAGCGGCCGCCGGTGACTAGGGCTGCAGAGAGGAACTTCCTGACGCTACGCGCAGAGTCCAGGAGTACCGCCTTTTGGATCTGACCCTTGATCCAACTTCCTAGCGAGAGTCTCTTGAGATATTGGTCGAGACTTTTCGCTATTACACCATTAACTGAAAATTAATTTGATGAATTAATATTATTATTATTATTATCTGACCACTGAGTGAAGGCTACACCCAGTGGATTAATGGCTGATGATGATATGTACCGAGTTAATATAAATATAAGTGATCTAATTCTTTAAAATAAGCGACAAATAAAACTAATATTGAACTGAATTAAGAATTGTTATCGCGGATATTAGAGTGGAGCTATAGCCTTTATTTTGGACCCGAAATACTGTTACAAATCACTGTAACAAACCACGTATTATTCGATTGTTGGGCTTTTTTGCGAATGATAAGAATAATATTCGAATGCTACCAGAAAAAATATCGAATATTCGAATATCAAAATTTTCGGATATATACCTACAAGCCTTAGTCAGTTTTTCTGATGTGCCATTAATGATGAAAAATTGGATAATGAGGAGTATTCACTGTGCAGAGACGGAGCAGTTCGCCCAACGCTATGGTCTTTCTTCCTGCAAATCCCCCGCCCCACAAGTAAGTTATATTTCACTTTATTTCATATTATTTCACTTATTACACTTAAACTCAAATTATTTATCTTTATATCAATTATTTCACTTTACTCATTTTATTAAATTTTTTTTAAACAGTGGGTTCATATAATTTAGCATAATTACTATCTAAGGGGGTATTTATTAGATCGTTAAGGAGGGTGCTGAGTGTTACGTAATCTAACTAAAATAGGTACTAAAGAATAGTACCTATTTTAGTTAGATTACCTACATACAAAAACACTTTCCAAGGTGGTTAAAAATTTAAATAATTACTCGGCTGGACATTTAGGTTTTATCTTGGGCCCTCTCGCACTCAGGATTCTAGTTAACTTCGCTTCTCTCTCGAGTTAATTTAGGAGTCCTGAGGTGCGATAGGGATTTAATGACGCCTATATTTTAAAACAGTGCTGCATTTATACAACATTGACACTTTAACTTGACTAACCTAGTCAAGTGAAACTACAAAACCGAACTCAAAATGTTTGCGCCCTGAGACTTTAATATGCAGTGTGTACCCACAATAATAATACCTACTTCAAAACATTACGTAGTTTGTTATTAAAGGGCGTAATGTAACGCAGCGAGCGTTCGTGTACTCAGTCGAGTGGATGTGGAATGCCCCGTGACACTAGTCAACCCAGCTCAAGATCACCTAAAATCTGTATGTAAATAAGTAGGTACTTAAAATAAAAGAACTGAATCACTTTTATTTCTCATTTTAGAAATCATTGCGTGTTGCGGGGAATTGTCCGTGTTTGAAAAAACGGACTATATCAACAGAGTCGGAAGACGAACTTGGAGCCAAAATAGTAGAACAAACTTTAAACTGGGTCAAAGACCTACCCGTTTATGCTGACGAAACGAGCGAAGACAGAGACAAAAGAGAAGCAATGATCAAGGATCTAGTTAATAACCTAACACAAATAATAGAGGACCCAGATTTCGAACTTAATGCAAGAAAGCTAATAAAGGAATGCATAGATAACCTCCCGATATGGTACCCGGGAGCAAAAAAGGACCAGGAAACATTTAAAAATATAATTTCTGATGAACTGGTCGAGAAACTGAACAAAATAGTCGATAAAAATATAGACATTGTTACTAAATTTATAAATGGATTGGAGTTTACGGATACCATCGATAAGGAAGAAGTTGTTAATAATATTGTTAAGCGTTTAAAGCCGCTAGCTGATCGACCGGGTGATTTAGAGCTTGAAATAAAAAATATGTTACAAGACTTGCCAATATTAAATAAAAAAAAAGTTATTGACAAGATGTCTAGTAAATTGGTAGAAGATTTAGCACGTAATGCTGCTGATGTAGTTAATCAAAAGGAAATCAAGAAATGGCTGGATAGCATACCTGAATTATCAAATGGAGGAAATAATTTACAGAATGCATATATCGCACCTTCGGGATCAGAGTGTCACTTCTGCAACTTTTTACAAAAACAACCTAAATATGCAGAAAGAACCGCGATAATCGACTTTATATACTCAGCAAAAACGGTGACAATCGCATGAATAACATCGTTTCGAGGGCAGGAGGAACGTTCTGTTATTTTGCGTTATTGGCTCGTTTGCTTGAAACGAAACGTCTCAACGGTCAGTAAAGTGTTGACGGCCGAAGGATGACCCTGTGCGTTTGCGGCGGAGGGGCACTACGGTAAGTAATGACATCTTTGTTTACACACTTCTTGCAATAATAATGTTACTTCTAAACACAAATCACGTTTTGTTACCAAATTATGGCATTTGTCTACTGTAAACGTAACGGCACTTCTACTTAAAAAATACATTAAAGCAAAAAACTTTTGTTTTCATTGGAACCAAAACGGCATTTCTGTGTACAAGTAACATTAATTTTGAAATCATTAGCATTTTTATTGTAACTATTATGTTATTTTTGTATTCAAGTGTGTTTTTGGTTTAAATATTTCTCGTTATTTTGATGATAATGGTAACAAACACAAAACACTTTTGTTCAGAAATAACATTTTATAACTTTTTTATTTTTTCTCTAATAGAATAGGAATTTTCAATACGGAGTGGGAACTAATGTATTGAGTAATAGTTTTGTTATGATTTCAGATTTATGATTAACCTGTATTATTATGCAATAAATACACTGCAAATAAATTTCATCAAACACAAATTCCTCATTCGAGGGCCAACACAAAAATCGGCTGATAATGCCCATTCTGTGATAGAGAAAGCTGTTAGACGGACCAAAAAATCTGGCCCCATTTACGTCCCAGCCCAATATTGTCAACTCATAAGGTCTGCAAAAAAGACAGGTAATCCTTGCTATGTAAAAGAAATTAATTTCTCTGACTTTTATAATCTCAATAGTCTTACCGAAGATATCAGTTTTAATGTAAACAAAGCCAAAAGTGGACAATCTGTTAAAGTAACATAAATAAGTCAGGTGAAATTTCGTAAGGTAGTGATGTTTATTACTTCAAAACTTTATACGAGGGCGATAGGATTGAAGTCAATCGTAATCAAACAGGAACACGAAGCACTTTTGTGCTTCGTGGTACTGTTGGTAGGTTGTTGGTCAAGAGTCCAACAACCTAACAAAGTAACATTAAAACAGGCTTATGCGGATAAAATTCCCTTAGCAACGAGAAAGATGGCAGATATTAAAAACTTAATTGAAACCAACATAATACCAAAGAAAGATTAGTGAATCTACATTACTCAATATTTTGAAGTAATATCCTAATTTAACAATGAACAGTTTTGTATTCCTACTTGCGATTGTTGAACCATTTCTTACTGATTTTCTTTATAATTTTGTTACCAAAGTTGTAGTTTCTAATAAGATAAAAAGGCCATAATGCTGTGAAGAAATGTGATTTAAGTAGGTACCTGTAATGAATAGGAAATAAATATTGTAATGTTCATAAAATGTTAAAGTATTAAAGGTAATTGTGAGACTGTATAGAATTAAAATTATATTGTTATGTCAATTTTAGAATTTATTAATATCTTCTACAATTTTGTCCGCCTTTCTCGTTCTATAAGATTATTACTTTCTTAAGAAGACTGATGATTATTGACTATAGTTTAAGATAGTAAAACTGGTATATTTACAATAGAAATAAATTTTACATATCAAATAAAAATGCTCGATAATATCACCTATTTTATTTAATAATCCTCTATTTATTAGTTAAATTAAGCGATAATGCTCCTTATTTTGCTCGTTTCAGTTTATAAAATACATATTTACTAAAAATAAACTTACAGCATCCATAGAAATGTTGTTATACATACTTTAATGATTTTATTAATATTTTTTAAATGTCATTTCTGCATTACTACCGTTAGCGATTTGTAACAAAAAGCCACTTTTGGTACCCTTCCCTCAGCTTAAGACTTGTTTCTCAAAAACGACTACTTGTTTTTTGTTTTTTAAAAGTGTCGATTAAGCCTCAAAAACTAACCAATCTAAGACTATGAGAAACACCTCAATATTCTAAAACAGCAAAAAGATATTAAAAAATTGCGTCAAAAAAAACTTTAAAATGCTTCTCCTGTAAAGTTGGAAAACATGCAGAAGTGACCCTCTGATCCCGAAGGTGCGATATATTAGCAAAGAAAATAAGGCACGCTATTAATCAAGGACCAAATGATAGTAATTATCAAGAGATAGTACGAAATATTGTAGATGATTGGATAGATGATAATACAAAAAGTGGCGTGAGCAAATTGGGCACTCGAACTAAAGCCAATCTAGCTGATCAGCTAGTTGATAAATTAAATATCCAAGAAAAAATTAAATCTGTAAAACCAAGGGATTATTCTATACCAAGTAAAGAAGACTTTGTGAAATTCATTTGGAATTGGTTAGAAACTAATGATGTCATTTCAGAAAAAAATAGGAAAAAATATGAAAATACCGTAAATAACTTGGCTAAAAAGCTACACCAACTACAATCTACTGGAGCTGGAGATGACGCAACCACAGAAGAAATCATGAATTTCCTCGACTATTTAACTGAAGCAGGAGAAATAATCGTCAACAAAGACAAACTGGCAAAAAATCTTACGAAAGATATTTTAACAAAGAAGGGCGATGAGGTTACGCACTCAAATAAAAACGAGCAAGGAGTTTACTCGAGTGGTACTTCAGATTATAAAAAAACAGTTGATAAAGTAGCTGAAGAACCTTTGAGAGAGAAAAAACTTGTTAAAGATCTAAAAAAAACTGATACCAAACCCATTTCGCTTGAACAGTATGAAGATCGTATTTCAGAATGGCTATCGGAGGTTGTTGACATACCGAAAGAAAACACAGAAAAATACAAAGATCCAATTAAAGTCTTTGCAAAAAAACTGCAAAAATTACAATCTAGAGAAGCTAAAGAGGATGAAATTACAGAAGAAATTAACAATTTTCTTGACTTTTTAACTGAAAAACGAGAAACAATCGTCAACAAAGACGACTTGACAAAATTTTTTATGACAGACATATTAAAATTAAAGGGCGATGAAGTTATGTATTCAAATAAAGACAAAGCACTTCTTAATGACCGTAAAAAAACTGGAAAAAAATCTAGTTCCCAAGAACAGTATGAAGATCGGCTAATTGACGTCGTCGACATATCTGAAGAACACATAGAAAAATATAAAGGTCCGATTCAAGACTTTGCTAAAAAACTGCAACGATTACAATCTAGAAGAGCTAGAGAAGATGAAATTACAGATGAAATCAGGAACTCTCTCGATTATATTACTAAAGAACAAGAAACAATCGACAACAAAGACAAATTGGCTAAAAGTCTGATGAAAGATAATTTAAGTTTGGATGAACAGAATGTAGACATACCAAACCCAAAAAAAACTATATCAAAGGGCAATAATAGGTATTCAAATAAAATGGAGCAAGGAGCTAAGTCAAGTAGGACATCGGATGATGAAACATCTGGAGAAAAAATCACAAAACAGCGTTTTAAAAAGGAAGGACTTGTTGAAAATTTTGACCAAACTGATAAAAAACCCATTTCGCTTGAACAGTATGAAGATCTCATTTCAGAATGGCTATCGGAGGTTGTTAACATCCCCGAAGAAAACACAAAAAAATACAATGAATCGATCAAAGAAATTGCGAGAGAACTGCAAAAATTACAGTCTAGAAGCGCTGGAGAAGATGAAATTACAGAAGTAATTTTGAATTTCCTTGACTCTTTCACTAAAGAAAGAGAAATAATCGTTAACAAAGACAAACTGGCAAAAAATCTTATGACAGATATTTTAAGGTTAGGTGCACGGAATATACCAAAGACGAAAAAAAGAGAACCGAAGAGCAATAATAAGTATTCAAATAAAAAGCGGCAAAGAGCTAAATCGAGTGGGACATCAGATGATGACACAACAGGAGAAAAATGTGCTAAAAAGCGTTTGAAAAAGAAAGGGCTTGTTAAAGATAAAGACATACCAAAATCAAAAGAAAGAAAATCGAAGGGCAATCTTAATTTTACAAATAAAAAAGAACAAAGAGCTAAATCGAGTGTGACATCAGATGATGAAACAACAGGTGAAAGATTAGCTAAAAAGCGTTTGAAAGAGAAAAGACACGTTAAAGATCGAAAAAAAACTGATGAAAAACCTATCTCGCAAAAACAGTGCGAAGATCGAATTTCAGAATGGCTACGGGAGGTTGTTGAGATACCCGAAGAAAGCATGAAAAAATACAAATATCCGATTAAAGAAATTGCAAAAAAACTCCAAAAATTACAGTCTACAGGAGCTGAAGAAGATGAAATTGCAGAACAAATTGTGGATTTCCTTGACTTTTTAGCTGAAGAAGGAGAAACAATCGTCAAGAAAGACAAACTGGCACAAAATCTTATGACAGATATTTTAAAATCGAAGGGCGATGAGGCTGTTTATTTAAATAAAAATGAGCAAGGAGCTTACTCGAGTGTGTCTTCAGATGATGAAACAATAAGAGAAAAATTTGCTAAAAAGCTTTTGAAAGAGAAAGTACTTGTTAAAGATAAAAAAACTAGTTCGCGAGAAGATTATGAAGATCGTACTTCAGAATGGCTAACGGAGGTTGTTGGTATACCCGAAAAACACATAGAAAAATATAAAGGTCCGATTAAAGACCTTGCTAAAAAACTGGAACAATTACTTTCTAGAGATGCTGGAGAAGATGAACTTAAAGATGAAATCATAAACTTCCTCGACTATTTTACTGAAGAACAAGAAACAATCGTCAACAAAGATAAACTTGCTAAAATTCTGATAAAAGATATTTTAAGTTTGGGTAAAAAGAATAAAGACGTTTTAACCCAGAATTATAATAATTGGCTTGATAAAAATAAAACATACCACCAAGATATTAAAAACATTTTGATGAAAGGTGCCAAAATGTCTGATGAAGATGCATCTAAGATTGCATCTGCTATCATCAATCAAGTAAATGGCAAGCATATCCCCAAAACTACGGTTCAACCACGATATTCAACAGTCACGGACCAAGACAGCACAGATGTTATGGAACAATTCGACTTACACTTGCACCCTAATTTAAAAACAGGTTTAGTAAAGAATTTAACAGATTTTTTTACTGATGTAAAAACTGGTACCGTGACAAAACAAGATCTCAATAGAATTTTACAAGAAGCTGGTTTATCAGCTACAGATGCAAACGATATGGCCAATACGTTACTAGCAAATAAAAACTTGCCGCTTTATGCAAAGGATTCTGTGGTATTAACAAGAAGAAGGAGTAGGGCAGTCCCAGGAGTAGAAAATTTTGTAGAAATAGCAGAAAAAGAAATTTTTGATTTCGTTAAAGAGTTCATAAAAAACGATAGCCCTGAAGCTAGGAAAATAATTGTTGAAAAGTGTGGAAAACTGGCACAAATCTTAGGCGAAACCATATCAGATTCAACTGTGAAGGATAAAAATAAATCTGCTCTTGGCCATATACTGAATTTTTTTGACGATATACAGTTAAAAACAAATACACCAACAGCTGAATTGGCCATGTTGTTAGCAGATCGTATTTTAAACATCGGCTTTCAAACCTCGACGCCCAAGAAAGGACGACTTGTACAAAAAAGGCCGAGTTATGATTTTTCATCAATAAATCATGAAGAGGACTCAGTTAAAAATACTCAGGACCAATACATGAATCAAATAATGAATATCTTACGAGCTTGGATGGATGAGGTACTGCCGAAACAAGTAAATAGCACGTTTCAGAACAAAATGATTTCAGAATTAGCTGCGGATATTTTCGATAGACAAAGATATTTAGAACTTAATCCAGAAGCGAAAACCTCATATGAAGAAGAACTCGCGCGTTTAAGGTATGAAGTGTACAGAATGGCAAACCAAGTACAAAGCGGCGATTATTTGTCATTCGTTATCCAAAAAGTTGATGACCTAATGAAACAAATAGATAAATTGGATAAAGCAAACCTTGTTACGACCACAGAGCAAGTTGGAACCTCGAAGAGGTCAACTTTTAATGAAGCCTGCCAATCAAATTCCATACCAGTGCAAGATAGTAACAAGTTTATAAAAGAAAATTTGAAAGGGGGTGTTCGAGAATGGCTGAAAAGTTTACCCCTTTATCAAAGAAGAAATAGTAAAGATAAGCGTGATCTAGAAAATATAGTACCAAGACTGGTGTCAGTTATTATGTCCGTCATCGATAATGCTCCCACGGCTGTAGAAGCAGATAAACTTTATGAAGAAGAAATAGTGAAGGAATTGAAAAAATCGCCGATTGAAACGGAACTTAAATCTGATGAAACTTTCCTTCTAAATTTCGCTGCAGCTTTGTTGGAAAACCTTAGAGGATTGCAATTATTTCAAGATATTTCAGATCGTCAGGAAACACTTACCGATCCATTTAATGCTGTCTTAGATGATTGGATGGGTTCTTTACCCATTAAGAAGATGAGCTCTTCTCAAGCAATGGAGTTCGAAAAAGAAAAAAAACGCTTTACGTCCACGCTAGAACAACTGCGAAAAAATTACCCAACTGACTTAGAAAAGATTAAAAATTTTATACAGCAAAATTTGCTCAAGTTTCCTATAGAAGAGTCCGCAAAGAAAAATCAGTATTTAATGAACAATTTAGTTGAAAATTTATACAGAAATCTTTTAATTATTCCCATTAAAGATTCCGAATGTAAAAGTAGAGTTAATAAAAAAGCTGCTGATATTTTATTTGACGCTATAGAAGATTGGTGCGAACAGCTATCATTTAAATCAACCTCTCCACAAGCACAACAATTATTAGCGAAAAAAGATATAGCTAGTAAACTAATAAATAAAATTGGCGAACTTAATATGAACCCGGAAGTGTTTAACGATGAATTTCTTTATAATCAAATGTTTGAAGATGAACTAGATAATTTGCTTGCAGATACGTTTAGCGGCGACGACAAGATAAACCTGCCTACTCTCAAAAATGACTTGTTGGAGAAAGTAAAGGAAGCAAGACTGAAGACCATAGAAGAAATTGCTGGACAAACATATAAACATCAACTTCGTGACACTATATCAAACAACTTACCATTTCAAACACTAAATGCTGAAGAAAGTGCCGCTTTTGAAGCTGTTAAAGATATTCTAGTCGACGCTTTTATCAATCTTCACTTCGTTGGTGACAACGAAGAACAGAAACAAAAGTATAAAACAAGTATTCAAAAGGAATTATCAAAGTTTTGCGACGATTACCTGAAAAACCATAAAAATGTGCCACTTGATACTGCGAAACTTAATGAAAACCTTTACCAAGCTCTTAAAGCTGTCCCGATCCCTAAGGATGAGACATTAATTCCAGAAATTGAGTTAACAAAAGTTAAAGAAGAAGTTAACAAATGGGTTAAAGAATTACCGATGAGGATAGCAGGAGATGAAAAGTCAAAAGTTGATAAATTAGCAGCTATACTTGCCAAAAAAATACGCGATATAGAAAAGCAGAATGAATTAGAACATGATACAGACTATAAAAATATATTAACAAACGCTATTTTACAATGGATGGATAAATTGCCAGTACATATGGATGAAGATATAAAAAATACATATGCTAATAAACTAGTACACAACTTGGGTAAGACAAGGCAGGCTAGAAGAGTGAATGCCAATATGAGAAGAAGCATCGATGCGCAACTTTTAGATGGAACACTAAACAAGAGCTTATCATGCAAGGAACGTTGCAAACTACCCTGCAGTATTTCAGCCGATAGCACACTCACCAAGGAAGATACGCAACTACTAGAAAACATTAGGACAAGGGCGAAAAGTAAAGATGCCGGCAGCCAAATAGGATCCCCACTATGTGAACAACCAGACCCTCTACCACAAGAGGCTGGAATTCCAGCGGAAGTGGTCCCGCGTCTTATTGTCAAAGAGTATTACTGGGATACGGCTTCTAGTCAGTTTGTAGAGTCTCATAACTCCCGGGAATATCCACCTTGCGCTCCCATTTCTTCCCCTTGCTCTCCTTTGTCTTCCCCTTCCCCCGTTTGTTTCCCTCGCTCACCCATTTCTTCCCGTTTCTCCCCGATTTCGTCCCCTCCACCCACCATTACACCAACCTGCTCCATAAACTCTCCAATTTACGCCCCCACGCCCGGATCCTGCGTTATGCCACACAGACCATACTCGCCTCCTTGTTCGACCGCCCGTCTTGGCTTACCAAAACACACGGCCTTATCCAAGCAGGTACTTGAATCTGACCCTTGCCGGAGTGATAGCAGACCTGCATCGTATCAACATCAACCGTCGAGATATCTAGACGGTCTATATGAACAAGGACCATCAACTCCATCACCTGATGTATCACAGAGGATGCCTTTGCCTTCAAGGAGACTGCCTGAGGATCATGAACCTTGTTCTCCTTGCCCCTTCGGCATTACTCAAACCTCTCCTAAAACGCCACCGTCGTCTTACCATAGAGCTGAGATCTCAGAAGAAAGGCATGCACCTTATTGTAGAGGCCACTGCGTTAAAACCATGCAAGGTGTGGATAACAAGAGGCCTTGCAGAAAGTTTCGCGGTGATCGCAACGGCTGGAGACAAATCGACGACTGTGGCAGGGCACAGCCGACGTGTAACCGTTCGAAGCAGGAAAACCTCGCAAGTCGCGGCTTCAGGGATATAAATGAGGAAATGAAGAGATGCTCTAAGTGCTGTGGTATACATTGCCCATTTCCTAGCTATATGTATTTTAAATGATTGATAGTTGCTGAAACGTTAAGACTACCAATTGAAATAGGTATGGATGATATTAAAAGGTTTTTTAACAAGCAGTTTGGGATATATAATAGCTTTGTACAATTGGATCTTTACCATGATTTGATGATTTACTTAAGGTTTTCGAAATTACTGGATTAATTCTAGTTTCTCTATTTCTTAGTAGGTTTAATGTAACTTCTGTTTTTATGTGTTGTTAAAATTGTTTTTGTCCTTATTTTGTTTTTGTGATTTATTTTATGTTTGTAATAAAAACAATACTCACGATTTATATCTTTTTCAGTTATTAATAACCTTCAAACTTTCTATAGGTACGGTATATTATGAATGTATATGAAAATATGAATTCATTGCTCCGAAGCCCTAGCACCTTAGAGTAATTAGACAATATCTTAGCGTCTGGTCGAAGCTACTTGTGACCCGAGAGCTGGTCAGTATCTGGCGCAGCGCATCAGCATTGCCATACAGCGAGGCGATGCAACCAGCGTCTTGGAGACGCTACCGACTGGGTATGGATTCGTAGATTGTTTTCTACAGTTAGCACAATTGTTTATTTTGTAAATACTAGTTCTAATTTAGTTCTGCTATTTAAATTTATTCTAGTACTTAACACTATATTCTAGTTAACGCCTAGTAAGATAGCTTGTAGGTTCTAGTTTTTTCTATATTTTGCTAAGCTGTAAATAAGTAACTATCGTAAATGGTAATTAAGTAGCTATGATAAAAAAAATACCTAAAATAAAAAAAACACCTATGATAAAGTGACTCTGTCAGTCTGGCTGCTGTCTGTATGTTTGTCTGAATGTCCCGTATTTCACGCCTAAACTACTGAACAGATTTTGATGAAAATTTAGAGGTAGTTTAGTTTCTAGAATATCATGGCAAATCTAATTTTGTTGAATTCTACAATTATTTTGAATACTAGGCCAGGCGTATTCAGTCAATTGTATTTTAGAAACGCGAAGATATTGATTTATTAATCAAAACTCGTGTTTTTCTTTGATTTTCCTCAATGCAAGAATACCCGTGAAGCGAGATTTCAGGAATGATTTTTCGCAGAGAACCCTATACGACAGTGTTCGTAATTAAATAATCTTCTTGTTAATTAAACTTTAATTCAATAACCAGACCAGTGCAAATTACTAGTGTCGATATACCTGCCTGCCCAAGAGTTGCCACGGGAAAAAAATAGTCAATTATCTGAGCGTCTGTCTGGTAGAAGCGACGTGTGACCCGAGAGCTGGTCAGTATCTGTCGCAGCGCATCAGCATTGCCATACAGCGAGGCAATGCAGCCAGCGTCTTGGGTACATTTCCAGCTATTGATAATGGATTAGTTTTGCTACCTGTATTTTGTTTTCAACAGTCTGCAGGTAGCTCCATTGTTTAAATTGTAAATTATTACATTACATCAGCCTATATAGTCTACTGCTGGACATAGGCCTCCCCTTATGAGCGCCATTGTGGCATTATTCATCATTTGGGGGTTATTGCCCTTAATCCCCACGCTGGGCATGCGGGTTGGGGAATTGAAATAAATTGATTGAAGTAAATTGTAAATATTAGTTGTAATTTGGTTATTAAATGGTTATTTTCTTTGCCAATAAATAAAAATAATATATTTAAACATTCTATAGCCTATGTTCATCAAAGATAATGTAGGATTTAAATGGTGAAAGAATTTTTCAAAAGGTCCAACAGATTCGGCGCCTATTCATTTCAAACAAACAAACAATGATATCACCATCATCATCACCATCACCAGCCTATAATAGTCCACTGCTGGACATAGGCCTCCCCTAATGAGCGCCATAGATATCTTAACAAATTATTATAACAATGATATTGGGTACGCTAAATAGGTGAGGGTTGCGTAATTGCGTGTAAAAAGGGGATATCGGTCGGCTGGAAGCACAGGGGGTCAAAGCCTTCCGAAAAGGTTAGGAGACGCACATACCTTGATTGATCTCGGCTCCGATGATCCAGGTCACAAGTGTATGCGCGCGCGCGGCACTACGGGAACGACGACGGGAACCTAGGTAGGCTCCCTCAGGAAAGCGGGGTGAATATTATGCGGTGCGGAGCTCCAAGCGGTTTGGAGTCGTAACGAAAAACTCTAACTGTCTTCCATCTTGTCCATTCGGTGTCGCGGTTGAGGCGATTGTATGGGCGTCTCACTCACTCGCAGCGGTATTATGTGCGTGGGATAAGGAAGGGGTATATGGTATGGAACAGGATTTGGAGTGCAACGCAAATTACGTTCCCACGTATGCAGAAAACTAACTATAAATGTAAAAGTCGAATAAGCGCGCAACCATTCCCCCGGGCTAGAAGGGACCCCTTCTAAACAAAGAAATACGATGCGGGTATACCGCCACAAGCTGAGACGCTTGCGGTTGTTGCTACTGATGTAGCTGCGATGGAAGACGCGGTTATACTAAGGATGCGGTAGCTACTAAAGAAGCGGAGGCTACGAAGGCCGTAGCTGCGATTATAGGTGCGGTTGCTACAAAGAAAGCGGAGGCTACGAAGGCCGTAGCTGCGATTATAGATGCGGTTGCTACAAAGAAAGCGGAGGCTACGAAGGCCGTAGCTGCGATTATAGATGCGGTTGCTACAAAGAAAGCGGAGGCCACGAAGGCCGTAGCTGCTTCAGTGCGGTGGCTACAAAGGAGGCGAGGCTACGAAGGCCGTAGCTGCTAAAGTGCGGTGGCTACAAAGGAGGCGAGCACTACTAAAGATGCGGTTATTACTAAAGATGCGGGCACCACTTAAGATGCGGGTACTACTAAAGATGCGGGTACATACTAAAGATGTGAGAACGACTAAAGATGCGGCCCCTACAAAAGATGTGAGAACGACTAAAGATGCGGGAACTACTAAAGATGTGAGAACGACTAATGATGCGGGAACTACTAAAGATGTGAGAACGACTAAAGATGCGGGAACTACTAAAGATGTGAGAACGACTAAAGATGCGGGAACTACTAAAGATGTGAGAACGACTAAAGATGCGGGCACTACTAAAGACGCGGGCACTACTAAATGCGGGTATATACTAAAGATGTGAAAACGACTAAAGATGCGGGAACGACTATAGATGCGGGCACTACTAAAGATGTGAGAACGACTAAAGATGCGGGCACTACTAAAGACGCGGGCACTACTAAAATGCGGGTATATACTAAAGATGCGGTTACTACTAAGTATTTGCTACTAGAGATGCGGATGCGGATGATACAAATGATGGGGTTGCTATGAACCTTGCTACTAGAGGTATAGCGGTGGTTACCACTGAGGGCTAGCAGAATGCGAGTGCTACTAAATGCGGAGTCTCTGCTAAGGCTGCGGGTGCTACTATATGCGGAGTCTTTACTAAGACTGCGGGTGCTACTAAATGCGAAGTCTCTACTAAGGTTGCGGGTGCTACTAAATATGCGGGGTCTTTACTAAGACAGCGGGTGCTACTAAATGCGGAGTCTAGAGACTACAGAGACACTATAAAAATGCGGAGGTTACCAAAGAATGCGGTTAAAACTATAGAGACGCGGGATTATCTTCGTATAGAAGCTATTGATTAGGAAGCGGACAGAGACGTACAACTGGACGCAGATATGACCCAGTGGACGTCCGGACACGAACTGTGCGTGTGACGCCATTTGAATCCGGAAACACTTCGTCCACGACACCTAGAGGCCAGTGAAGGGGGGGTGAATTCTCGGTCAAAAGGATCACGACGGTGCCTACGGTAATAGAATCCGTAGGGGTATTCCACTTGCGGCGCGATTGCAACTTGTGGAGATAGTCTGTTCTCCATTGTTTCCAAAAGGATTGAACTAGTTTGTCTAATAAATTGTGTTTTGCCAATATACTAAGGCAGACCACACAACGAAGTAACTTAGACCAATACGAAAAGCGGTTTGACAATGATATCAGTAGCGGTTTTTGAGGCGGTTCAGCGACCAACAACTTGTGTTTCCTTTCTTCAGGAGCCTTCGAGACAGTCGAGGGGTTAACGGCGACGATCGGCCTGTGTGATATCTCTAAGCGGGCCCAAGGAGGGCCAAACCAAAGCGGGTGATCAATAATTTGCGAGGGCGCTAGGCCCCGAGACAGACAGTCAGCGGGATTCTCAATGCCGGGCACGTGATACAGATTTTGCGGTGATAGTTCATTTTGAATTTTGTTTGTGCGATTGGCAACGAACGTTTGCCAGCGATGCGGGGAAGAGTGTACCCAACAAAGAGCGACAATTGAGTCAGTAAATACTAAGATATTTTTAACAGCGATGCGGGTTTGACACGAAGAAACAATAAGTTTTGTGAGGCGTGCTAGGACGAGAATAGCGCAGAGCTGGAGACGAGCTAGCGAGACGAACCTTTGCGGCGAAACCTTTGCCTTAGCGGGTTGTTTTACTGTGCGGAGTGCGTGATTTGGGCTAGAGCGAGACCCAAACACAACGCGGTTAAATTCCTGGGTAGGTTCTTGCGGGGAAAATCTACATAGAATGCGCTGAAAGCGACGATCAGATTCCCTTACTCCAATGGCGAGAAACATTTGTCGGATATCTGATAAAAGAGCGATTGTAAACAAGCGGAAATTTACAATAATTTCGAAAAGATTTCCTTGAAGGTTCTGTCTACTATATAACAGGTCGTTAAGAGAGACTTGCGAGTTGGTCTTACAACTGCCATCCAACATGACGCACAGTTTAGATGTGACCTTGTCTTCTTTAATGACTCCGTGATGCGGGATATACGATTGAGTTTGTGAAGTATCGGTATCAACTAGCGCGAGAGAAAGATAGCCCTTTTCTAAATATTCGCGAATCACACCATCGTAGGCTTCCTTCAACGCGGGCGCGGTGTGCATCTTTTTCTCTAAGCAAAGAAAGCGGCGTTCAGCAGCTTGCCGTGAACCACCGAGCGAAGCTATATCACCCTTGAAAGGGAGCGATACTACATAGCGACCGTCATCATCGCGAGATGTCGTACGAGTATAAATCTCCTCACACAAACGATCATCTGGACTAAGTACCGGCGGGACGTCCACCTCTTCCAATTCCCAAAACTTACGGACTGCAGAGTCCAAAGTGGGTGAGGTGCAACAGTACGAGAGCGATTGGTAGCTACCTACTTGGGCAGGAGTGTCACCAATAACAACATAGCCAAGGACAGTCTCCAAGGCCAGCGGGGAATGAAGCGAAGGGCTTCCTAGAACCTTACGGTGTAGTAGCAAATGCGGGAAAATTGAAGCGCCTATGAGCATTTGAATCGAACCCGGGGTGGAGTAGGTATCATCTGCCAAAGGCAGATTTTCGAAGTTACTCAAGTCGGAAATATCGACCGAAACCGCGGGCAAACACTCTGTTATTTTATCGACTACTAGCGAATCCATATCGTAATGAACGCGGCGATCCAAGCGGGAGAAAAATCTAACGTTTACTGAACCTTGAATCAACTTACTAGAACCTCCTATCCCTTTTACCACCATGCCAGTGGGGTTGTGTTTTAAATTTAATCCTAAGCGGTTATAACAATCGGTAGTAATAAAATTACTTTGCGAAGCGCTGTCTAACAAAGCGCGTACGATAATTTCTTTACCGTGAGAATCAACGACAATAATGCGAGCGGTAGGTAGGACCGTGGTCCGATGAACAATGCTACTATCAGCTGATAACGCACACAATGTAACGTTATCACTATGCGGTGAGCGCGCGGGCAGCGCGCACGGCTCGGATGAGCCGGGCGGCGGCGGCGGCGGCGGCAGCGATACGAGCGACGGCGCGGGGCGGCGGCGGGCAGGGCCGCCGTCT